>JAYDZG010000013.1:1936571-1948180 GCA_034509265.1 Microcambeva bendego
TGGAGAAAGTGATTTGATGGATCCAACTTACTTTTTCTTTCATCTGCTCCAGTTAGGGGTCGCCAAAGTGTCTGCAATATCGACTTCTCACTCCAGATGCTTTTCCCGACACAACACTCCCTATTTATCTGGGCTTTGGACTGGCACTTCGGTGCGCCGAGTGAGAGATACCCAAGGACAATTCATTGTCTCTAACCTGGCCGCATGTTTTCGGACTGCTGTGAGGTAACAATGCTACCCACTAAGCCACCCATTTGATATTTGATGATGCCCCAAACACACAAAATGGACGGTTGCTTGTCCCCCTGTGTTACATCGTATTCTTGATCAATCAGACCCACGCCGCCCCACCTGGGGAGCAAACCCAGGACCTTCGTGGTGTGAGGCAACAGTGCGACCCACTTAGCCACCGTATCTCCACCGTATCTCCACCAACTGTTGTTTTAGACTCGGGATTCATTCTGACCTGGGCTGGGTTCATTCCTAAATTTATAACAGCAAACACAATTTCTAAACCGCTTTATTGCCGAGAATTAAAGTCATTAAACTGTTTGGATGAAAAGGGGGCAACTGAGCGTAAGTGGGATCCATGTGTTTTTTATTAAAGGAGGGGAAAGTAGGTCATGAACTGTGTTACAGGAGACGGTACTCTCAAAACCTCAAATTAGGAGATAAAGATAAACCCATGAAACAATTAAGGAAAGATCGCTAAGATGGCATTCGAGTGCCCGGGGCAACAACAACAAGCCTATTCTTTTTAGTTTAAAAGTAAATGAGAACTTGAGTTGTTTCTCCTCTGGGAGGTCTTAATTATGAACTCTCTCTTGAGGATGTACTGACCCATCACTTCTAGATCATACTGAGTAGAAAAACCAGTGTGAAGGAGATCAGTTTGCAGACTGAATGAGAGTATTTGCGTTCAGCCTGGCATCTGGACATTACCTGTAAGGGTTTGTTGTTCTTTCCTAGTCCATGTTGGTTTGCTTTTCTGATGGAACGTGGTCAACCACTAAAAACATGCAGAGGATTGAATGGTAACCCTACATCACCTCTCCGGCAAGCAAGCGGCCCGGTGACTGTCAAGCCTCTCGATTAATTAATCCTATCCATGTTATGTTTCTCCTTCTGGCTTGGTGATTCTGATTAATGCAAGATCCAACAAAACTGTTTTTTCTTAAACCATGAACTGATGATCAGGTCTAATAAATTACTTCTGTGTTCCACCTTCATACATAACAGAGTTTCTATACCTGTGCTAACGCTTTGTAGCTCTGTGGTCGCTGTCTGTGTGAAGTTTGGCACGTTACTTCAATGTTTGTGTAGGTTTTCCTCCAGTATTTCACAGTTTTAAGGTCCTTCCCGCCTCCAGCAACACGCCAGTTCTCAGCCTGGCATGTAAATCGCCATAAGTGTCGCTGAGTGGATCGGTTTGTGTGTTTCAACCTCATACAGGTTTAAATGATTTGGTTTCCAGACCTTTTCGATTCTGAAGTGAAGCGATGAGGAGCGGTTATCGATCCTGTGTGAAGCTTAAAGTTTGGATTCAGTTCCATTTGGTTTCCAGCTTTTTGGAAGCTCAAGGAAGCTTTAAGGAGAAGAAGAGTTTCATGTGATGATGATGTGAGAGCAGCAGCGCATCGGTGACTACACGCTCAACCAAAGAAATTTAAATAAACCTTAAAAAGTGCAGAACCTTTGTATATTTATTCTGTAGGACCGATTTTAATCACGACTTCGATATTTTGTCCTAACAGTTCTTAAAGAGAATAATTTAACCAGCATAGAAATATATCAAGATATCTTTTTTAATACTAAAGGATTAGAAGAGATTAGATGAGATGACCCTTCAGCACTGCTTCAACCAGAATATTTTCTCCTCAGAAAGCCAGTGAGGCTAATAAAAAGGAAAACGTTTCGGGAGCACGCGAGTCGTCTCCGCCCTTTACAACACGCTGGCGAAGGCCAGAAATAGAGTGAGACTGAGTTGTACCCAGCAGTCTTCGCTCCCCACCACATGCTCGCCCCTGTAATTTACTGGATTGGTTAATGGAATGGAGCAGAGATTTGGGTTTGGTGGTCAGCGTGCGCTTTGTTTTTCGTCCATTCCAGATTTCTCTGTCATTACAGTTTTTCTAGTCAGACTAGCAGGCGGGAAACGTGCCGCCCACATGGGGTTTAAAAACCGGTGATGCTATTTTGACCAAAAGTTCACAGCAGCCAGTTAGTAGAACACATGATCCAGTGCAGAGGTTTATTCTGGGCCCAGATAAAGGCCAGTTTTAAATTACATTGTTCTGTAATGCAGGGAAGTGACGCTAACCACGTTCCTGTCTGAACCTTTTTTCCTTTTCACGGTTGTAAAGCGAATCAGCAACACGTGATGCAAATAAAGTCATCAGCTGTGTAAAGGAGTTTATACTTATAAATGTTCATGTGCTTTTAATAGCGACCCGTTATCTGAGAGGACAGGCCGGCCGCTGTTGTCTGTGGACGTTGTTGAAAGATTAGCTCGGCGGTCCTTAATGTTGCATGACATTCTTTTATACTCCATTTGTCTTCAATAAAAATGTAATATTTATGAGGGCTGGACGCCATTCACGTCCCATTTGTACAAGCTTTTCTGAAAATGTTATGTGAGGCTTAATAACAGAATGATACATTTGTTTTCTCTAATGATAAAAATCAAGTGATTTTGTTCATTTATTATAATTTTAACATCATGTTCTCCTCGTGGGTTTCCTCCGGGTACTCTGGTTTCTTCCCACAGTCCAAAGACATGCTACCAGGATGATTGGAGACACTGAATCCTGAACGTACCTGCGATGGACCGGCGCCCCATCCAGGGTGTTACCGTGCGCCCGTTGAAGAGCCGAGGTAGGCTCCAGCACCCCCACCGACCCTAATTAGGATAAGAGGTTAAAGAAAATGAACTGAACAGTTATGGACAATTTTGTATCTCCAGTTCACCTCACTTGAATGTCTTTGGACTGTGGGAGGAAACTGGAGCACCCGGAGTAAACCCACGCAGACACAGGGAGAACATGCAAACTCCACCCAGAATGGACCCGGACCTTCGTGCTGCAAGTTTAGAGAAACTTTACTGCCTGAAGCGTCTTTAAACTTCACGATGACCGACTTATTACGTATTTGTTCCAAGTTCAGAATTTCCAGATCCAATAATAAGGGGGAAAGAGAAATAAACTAGGACAGAATATTATTAGTCCCCATTAAAGTTATTTGTAGTACCGTTTTCTCCCTCTCACTGACCTAAATTCCTGTCAGAAGGTTCAGCTCTTTCAACAGTCTTCCACCAAAGCTGCAGCCATTAACTGAACATTAGAGATGAGCAAATGATCAGTCTGCACTCTGACCCGCTTCCAAGCAATCTGAGGCCCAAGGAAAAAGAATTTCACTCAATATTATTAACCTAATTTAGTCATATCGTCGAGTGATGCCTTATGTTCATGGGATATATTATGGCAACGAGTGAACATTTTATCTTGTGGGATGTTCGTGGTCTGCAGGGGTCAGTATCAACAATGCTTCAAGGAAGAAAAGGTGGTGAGCCTGCGACAGGGTCATGGGCGACCAAGGCTCACTGTAGCACGTGTGGTCCGACTTAACAGACGAGCTTCATTTACTGAAGACGTTAATGCTGCTTCTGATAACATGTCAGAACACACAGGGCAGGTACAGGACTGTCTAGGCAGCAGAGGGGGGAGCAACCGTATTAGAAAGATGGTCATAATGTTATGCCTTATTGCTGTATATGTCAAGCAGCACTGGTTACTGTAAAAATGAGAGACTTGGTGCTCCGCCACAACCCGCCCTCCACACCCGGCACACTTCTTTCTTCTGATTTTTATTTCATTGGAAGAAATGTGTCTGAAGGAGGTTTTTATCAATGCAGCACATTTTCAATGTCCATTCTCTTATTTGGTTTATAAATCTTCCCTCCGTGAGGAGAGCCATTTCAGTGACAGTGCAAATGACATTAGAAAAAAAACAACAAGACTGAAAGATTTCTCTTATTTTATACCTCAGCTTTTATTATGCACAAACTGAATTAACGTTAAAACTTAATTATATACATTTCCAATAAATTATTTAAATAATCATTATAAAAAAAATAGAAACAGCTAGCTAAATATTACTATTCATCAATTACTATTTAACGATAAGTCTCTTCATTGTCATTTTAATCCTAATAAAGTATATAAAGTAGAAACAGAACTTCTAAAGTCGTCTAAACCTGGAGACATGACGGACTTCACTTACCTGCTTTATTTAGTTTCTAATAAAATCTCCCCTCACATCACTAACCCATGCTCTTAACCCCTGCCACCACAGCTGCTGGATGCCCATTCGAACCAACCTTGCGTGGGTGAAGAGTACGGTGCCATCTCTCTCTCTCCTACTGGTCACATATTGCAATTGCAGCACCGGAAAACAAATGATTTCTATAAAACAGGTATGTTGACCTCATACGCACCCCCACTTGGTCTTTCCTATGGTCTGCAGGCATCTAGAGAGGGAAAAAAAAAGTTACACATTGTAAATGGCTTTTACACACAGTACAGGAAAAACAAGCTTCAGCTGATCTGTGATAAAATCGAAAGAATTCTGAGCAAGAATTTGCAGCCTCCTTATTTTATTGCAACAGAAACAGTGTCAAGTTGTTTTTTTTAGTACCCAATTTGATAGGGCGCTTTGTTTCCCCTGGCAGGGGTACAGTAGTACCACCTGGGACCAGCAGCTCATCCCTCAGATCACTGATACATGCTTATTAGGATTTTTATTAAGAGACACGTTTCATTACACAGTCATGGATGATTCTGTATCTCTAGTTCACATCACTTGGATGTTTTTGGACTGTGGGAGGAAACCGAGAGAACATGATAAACTCCACATAAAAAGGACCCGCCCGTGAGTCGACGGTGCTTCACACTTAACCATCGTGTCACCAGAACTTACATTTTTACATTTTACATGCAATTTCTCTTCTAATGTGTTAAATGACTAACCCCTTAAAACTCATTTCTTTAACAAGCACTTAAAACTTAATTGGAAACAGAATATTACTAAACACCGTAGACTATAAACACATTCGGTAACCCGACTACACTAACAGGCCTTTCTTTATATCATCATCAAAGCACCTTTACTTACCTTTTACTGGTTTAATTCATATTTAGTATGATTCAATACTATAACTTCATTAGAAAAAATATTGTCCACATATTTTTGCCAATCACTGAGCGTCTATTTTAACTGATTACAAAAATGAGATAAGACAATCTTTGATGCACTGACCTGTGATTGTTCAGTATTTTAAGTCCCAACAGGCTACCATAGAGAAAGACGATCAGACAGAGAGCTGCGTCTCTTTATATTGGAAACACAACCAGTGTTCATGTACCACCACACACTTACTACGATTAGCTACCTCGAAGTTCATCTGCTATAAATGCTTTTCTTTACTTACTACCTTGATAATTCAAAAGCAGACCAGAAAGTCATTACCCTTATCCACAAATAGTGATTTTACTAAACGAATTAGCTAAACTTACAGTCTTTAGTCACCACTGCAGAATAAAATGACTAAATTGAAGCGAGGCCACAAAATGGTGAAAGGTTTGTCTGTGCTTCCAGTACAAGTCGATGCAGCCAGGAAGCCTCCAGCCTTACAGTTAAATGAAAAATACCATTTTAATTTCACACGTCACTTTATGAACTACTGTTCAAATCCCTACGTTTCGCAAGTGTAATCATCTAGGTGATTTAAATAAACTAAACATGATTTAAGAATGATAAATCAAGTTATACGAGTGAAATACTTACCATGATTCATATGAGCAGGCTGTTAAAACCTCAAGTTTGTTTTGTGCCAACACATCCACTATCACTGAATATATATTTGTAGAGAGCAGAAGTAGCCAGATGTCATATTGTGACTAGAATTGCTCTTTAAGATGATGTGATAATATTTATTCAGAGAGGAACACGCACACACACAGAATTTGAAGAAGTTCATTACTAGTGAACGTGCTATAAATGATGTTAACACAGTAATACACCATCTTGAAAACATCTCACCTACCGCACTAACGCTCGCTAACTTCTAATTCCACATCCACAACTAGCCCAGCGGATGGACGTCATTAACACATTTGAGGTTCTGAAGGGTCAGAGATGCATTTGATTTTCTACAAAAGCTGTCATCAGGACATTTAAAACCATAAATGAAGGAATCAGAGTGATCACGGCCTCCTGAACTGGGCAGAGGTTCATTACTGTCTTTTTTTCCCTTTTATACTGATGTCAGAGAGAGCTCACATTACTCTTTAAAAGTGTTTTGTGCCATGCCGTCTGTAGGTGGGGTTGGTTGGTACAGTAACCAAAAAAAAAATCATAAATATAAATAAAGTAAAAAAACCAACCCATTAAGACAAAGTTGAAATTATGGATGTCAGGTAACGTGTACATTTTAAAATCTACTTAAAAGTTCTAGTATCTAAAGAACAAGTTAGAAAACACTGAATCATCATCAGTATGACAAAACTGAAATGATCCATAAAGCCATCACACAGATCCTAATAAAAGTGAATACAATTAGCTAAATAAGTTATACGAGTTATAATTATTGTTCAGGGTTTCCAGACTTTCTCTGACATAATGAGAGGACTATGAAGAAATCAACCACTCGGGTACTTATAATGCGCAAAATAATGATATAATGTCATAAAAATACATTTAAAAAAAGTTGTCCTCTAGTGTAGCCAGTCTGTAACCTGTTTAAACACCAGCGGTTATAAAAGTGTAGCGACTTTTCTCTAAATAACCAATAATGTGACCCGTCTAGAGTCACGTATTGTCCACGAGCAGGTCGGGTCCACGGTTACGTCACGTCATAAAGAAATCAAGAAGAGAGAAGTACATATACAGCAAATAAAAGTGAAACAGATTATAGTTGGCAACTGGGCAAATAATATCAGAGCACAGACTGAGTTTCACACGAAAACTGAAACGCCGTCGTAGATGTCTGCAGTGTGTCCAGATTAAATGATCAGGCATAACATTATGACCACCCTTCTAATGCTGTGCTGGTCCCCCTTTTGGTTGCCAAAATGGTCAGACGGACATCTTTATCCTAAGTGATTTACAGTGTGATAGTATGTGTGGGTTCATGTTCCACCAAAACTGTAGAAATTCTTAATTTCCCTGATGGAGCGCTCCCAAAAGGATCAATAAAGTTCCTTCTTTCCATACATGTATCCATATCTTGGACAATTGAGGGTGAAGGGTTTTCCAAGGACCTAACAGTAGCAACTTGGGGCTTGAACCAAATGAGCTTTTGATTACTAAAATAGAACCTTAACCACTAGGCTACATCTGCAAATAATCTTCAGCCTGGTAGATAAATAAATGTTATACCTGGTAGACAGATGGACAGATTTATATGTTCTAAAATTTTATATGAATATAAAGAGAGAGAAGAATGCATTTCATGCATCATGTTCCCATTCTCTAAATGTGGAGTGTAGTTAAAATTACTAATGTATGTTAACAGCACTTATCAGTCTGATTCATCAGCATCACCTCAATATCTTGTATCAGGCCCTGAAAGTTTGTATCATACACGGATATAATTTTCCTTTTAACAGGCCTATACAATGTGCGCTAGTACATGAACAGATGAATGATGAATATCACAGAGTCGCACAGTGCTTAATAAACGCTGTTTTGAAGTTAAAGGTACAAACTCACAAACGTTTTTGAAAGTTTATTTAAAGGAACTGCTGGTGAAGCTGAACCACTCAGGATATCCTATAGGTTTACTGTAACATAAAGACCACGAGAAGACATGCACATTCTACATCACATACACAGGGGGTTCAAATACTACAAGGTGTAGTCAACTAAAAACATTTCAGAGGCAAAAGATGTGCAGATAAAATGTGATAGAGAAAAGGTTCACAACATGAACTCATTACCAGTAAACGTTTTGTTCATTTAAAAGTAGTTTCACTCTTTAAAATAAGTTGGATTTGTCCACCCTTGGTTGGAACTTCTTGTTTATAATGTTAACCATGTACGATACATAATTAATATGTAACTCGACTACATAGAGAGAAAAATAGACCCTTAATTTTATCTTAAAGTTGGGCTCAGCAAAAACAATATAAATGTATTTCATTTTTTTTCACAGTTTGGAAAAACTGCAAGCAAACCAACACCAACAAAAACAAAATAAAATAATGAACCCCCCCCCCCCCCCCCGAGATCTTCATTAAGCAGTACATGGCTTATAACCGTTCATGTTCATTTCCTCCCCCCCGGGTTCCCATCAGAGGAACGATTCCAATATTTGATGAAGTACAGAAGTGTTATGTGCCGGAATCACAACATCAACACTGCGGCCTTTCAGCAGCTCCCTATAAAAATAGGCTTTCATTCCCACATCCCTTAGTACTGCAGTAATCCTGGCTCATGCTATGCCAACAGACTTTTGGAATAAGAGCCGAATCCCCGAGAAAGTCAAGGATGTAAAATCTCATATCAATAATCAACAGGTGCTTTCAGATGCTTCGCCGTGTGAGACAATCTAATATCTACGACGCTTGTTTCCGGGCCCGTCAAAGCCGCCCCCAACCGGGCTTCCACGACCGAAGCCGCCCGGACCGGCCATGGGAGGCACGGGTACCGCACCGCCCATCACAGGGGACTGCTGCTGTTGGGGGGAATCGGCACCGGGTCGGGCGCCCATCGAAGAACTCATCTGAGCGGCTGATGCCTGAGCAAACCTTTCATTACGCTACAGGACCGGAGTTAGGAACCAGAGTCCAAGAATAATCCATTCGTGTTCGAATTATGGGTGTTGCGGTGCCAAGATCCAAAACGGTCAGAAAATGAATGTGAGAGTTTGGAAAGCCACAATGCGAAGTCCCGAGTTCACAAGACGAAAAGCAGCAGAGTTCCGGTACCAACAAAGAAGAGACAAATACAAATTAGTGTACATGAAAACAAAACGGCGAAGTTAAAATAGATAATCTGACTATTGGTATGATAATAACAATAACAATTTACACAATATAGTACAATACTGGACGGGACCAGGAAACTGGTATCGGAAAGAAGCATCTCAGTCACACTTAGAAGTTTCAAGGTCATTGGTGTTTCGGGACAAATGTGAAAACCTGCAGACTCACACTTGGTACTAAACTTGTGTGTAAATCCTTAAAGCTTGAAGCATTCAAACTGACATGAATGAGTATGGGTGCATCATACGTTCTTTGATTCAAGGGCGTGTCAAAAAAAAAGAATACAAACAATTATATTAATTCTTATTGTAGTTTAGAATAAAGCGAAACTGCATTGTGCGGGTTCGTGTTGGGTTTGAAATGAGCAAAACCTCAGAAACTGAAATTTTAAAATGGTCTTATTACTTTTCCATGACTGCAGATCGTGCAGAGAAAAAGATCAAAGTAAAAACGGATTAAATGGCTAGACATTAATGAAGTAAATAATCATGTTGGAAAACCCAGTGAGTTCTCTATAAGGATGCATTTTCTTAAGATTCTTAGATCCATCAGAATGTTGCCCGGTGAGGTAACTTGACTTTGAATGGTATTTTCGCAGAAATAAAGGTGGACAGATGAGTTATTAATAATTAAAGACTGATCAGAACCCTCTGTACTGAGGAATGTCACTGGGTTTTCGAACACTCGTGTACTTCGGTGGGGTCGGTGTAGGTTCTCATTCATCCAGGTCGTGGTAGTCTAAGTGCTTGGGGTGAAGGAGACGTTTGATAGGTTCTTAAAAATGTCTCAACTCTCATCTAAGAGGCTTTTTCAGCTCTAAATACCCGAGACTTGACCTTGAGAACTGAAGAAGTCTCTTAGATACGACTTCAAGAACCTAAAAAGTCGAGATTAACGGAGAGTTTTATCACTGTATATCAAAATGAAAATAATAATTCGCCAACCACAAACGTTCTATGACCAACACTATGAGAAACGAGGATTATTTTGGAGTGAAACGGCTGCAGTCAGGACCAGCTCCTTGTATAGGTGACACAGGCAGCAGCCGAATGTTTTATTACTACAGCCAGTGCCCAAGTGTCCTAGTAAATCTTTAGGTGGCGTCAGACTTTACACAGAGCAAAATTTATGTGGAAAATGTGTGACGCTCAGGTGAACTGGGTCTTTCTGCATGTATCCAGAGCTGGACTGTCACTAGTTAGACCCTATGCAGATATAGACAGATTATTCTGGAGCTGGGACTGACTGCGGTTAAAACAACCGATACGACAAAATCAGAGCTAGTAAGATATATATTTATTAAAGATTTAAGTAAAGCATAACATATTAAGCAATTAATAACACTGATACATTACCATAGCTCCATTATCTGGCATGAGGGGTGCCCCCATATTGGACGATCCCTCTGGCCCCATGGCTCCACCCCGGCCTGACATGGCCATGCCCATCATTTGAGAGGGGCCCTGGTTACCGCTAACCGCAGCGGCAGGATTAAATGAATCTACACAAGACAACGCATGACCAATATTAACTAAGACAAGTCTCTCTGTGCTTATCTGAACACAAAAGGATATTTGTTCCTGTACTAGATTCTACATCTTGTTGAAGCCCTAAACACTTTATTACAGATTTGTAAAACATAAAATAAACAATATGCAAACAATACCGCTGCTCCAAAAATCCCCCACCCAATATAAAGGACCACAGCTTTATTGGGTGCTATGCTTTTTTTTTTAATATAAACCTAACAGCTAAGAGAACATTTATCTTTGAAGAACCTGGTTAGAACTGAGATCAAGTGGCTCATTATGGGTATATTAACCCAAAAGAACCCACTGTGACATATTTGTGACAAACTATTTCGGAAATTTGTTCCATGTGATCTATTTATTCATTTCATATGCCTCCTATTTTCAGTTTAGGAAAATGGGTCTGGGTTCTTATGGGTTACACATAGACATGGCAAGTTAACTGAATTTTAGACAAGCCTAGCCATCCTTAAAAAGAAACTTTTAATTTAATAATTTAATGTTTCTTGTGTAGGATAACTTTGCCAATTCGTGACCCAAAGACCTGCTTCCCCACTATAAACCCTGTAATGGTTCACTTCAAAAGTAACGGCGATGAGAAGATTATAAGATCATGTAAAGTGATGAGATTATAAGATTATTTAAAGTGATGAGATTATTCACTGTCAGTGTGAAAGGTAAAATGTAAACTGAAAGTAAGGATGTAAAAATACACAATACAGATTTTATCATTAAGACTTTGTGATGCAATAGACACTATGAACTGCATCCATGTTCACTTCATTCTATAAGTCTGTATCGTACAGATCTGTGACAGCGTTACACTAACTGGAACGGTCTTTTCTTTATACCTCTGCATTTCTCAAATACAGGTAACTCAGGTGAGGACCCGTTAAATCCCTAATCATAAATAAATAAACGGGCTTCCCGAAACAGGCCTGATCAAGTTTAAATCTAGGGACGTCGGACATGCTGATTTCAGTGTACTCAGACACACCAAACTACAGCTATATAAAATACATTCATAATAATACTAGTA
>JAYDZG010000013.1:1948280-1964534 GCA_034509265.1 Microcambeva bendego
GAACTGCATCCATGTTCACTTCATTCTATAAGTCTGTATCGTACAGATCATCTGTGACAGCGTAACCCTGACTGGAACGGTCTTTTCTTCATACCTCTGCATTTCTCAAATACAGGTAACGGGTGAGGACCCGTTAAATCCCTAAATCATAAAAAAAGACGGGCTTCCCGAAACAGGCTTGATCAAGTTTAAATCTAGGGACGTCAGACATGCTGATTTCAGTGTACTCAAACACACCAAACTACAGCTATATAAAATACATTCATAATAATACTAGTAATAAAAGGTGACATGAAGAAGCGATGTATTACACCGACTGATAATTAGATCCAAGCTATGCTCATGATGATCATATCGAGACATGGTTTTATTTAATTCAATTGTTTGACATCCTTTACTTTAACACGTGATACTAATCGTAATTTTTATAAAAAAAACTTAAATTAAGCAGCGGGCAACTTCTCAGCTGTAGATCTATCAAATAAATTACAGTAGCATTCAGTATCTGCCAAACAATACTGATTAAAGAATCGAAGAGATAATAAATATATTTATCTACGTATAAAATAATGATAATGCAAACACGACTTTTACTTCTCCGAGTGTTCGTGATTTAGTACAGGTGACACTTATAGCCCTTAACAATCCCCCTCAAGCACACAAATGTAAATAATTGTTACTACGAGGGAACGACGAGACTACTTTGCGGAATTACAAAAAACAGACGCAAATGTACTTTAAAGAAAGTCTGACATCAAATAAACCGAATATTTTGGCTCTTAAAGAAGAACAAGCTATGTTAAATCAGACAGTAAACGAATGAGCACGTGATGGTGTCGCTGGGACGGAGTTTCTGTCTCTAACGACGTACTGAAGGTGTAAATAATGTGTGTGTATGCTAACTGTTTATGAGTTTCACTCACACGGCAATCCACTCACATAAACACTCCACAGATCACAGTATTACTGGAAATACATCAAGGCTTACGGAGCTACGCGTCAACACAGTGATGTACAGTACTAGAAGAAAAAACCTTACACATGCAGTGGAAGCTTAGACTGAGACCGTACCTCCCATATTAATGGCTCCACGGGCACCCATTTCACTCATTCTCATTTCCTGTTCTCTCTGGAAGTGAAGAAAATTATACAACTGTAAGCCACAAGCAAAATAAAACGGGGAGGGGGGGTTGCGTTACAGAGAGCTGGAAAGTTTCAATACAGCAAGTCGGACTGTAATGGAAAAACAAATGTACATGTAGGTCAGGCGTAACTTTAAATTAAATACAAAGGGTCAATATTTCAACAAATAAAAAAAGGCAAAGAAATACTCAAACATACGTTCTAGATAGATCTGAGATGCAAGACGTGTGTGATGTCGGTACGCCTAACTGACTGATGCTACACAGGTAGTTAAAGCTTATACATGTATTAAAACCCCATAAACTGATGTTACCAACAGCCTGATGAATATTCGTCTCATATCTCTGAGAAAAGCATTCTTCTTATTTATAGTTCAGGTGCAACAATACACAAATAAAGAATGACTGAATTATCATTCAAATAATAATGCTTGTTCAGTGAACATATTCAGAGGTTAAACATCATGGAATTCAGTTTTTAATACATTTTTTTAATCTTATCTACACATAGTGAAAAATAAAAATGAGGAACTCGACTAGAAATGGCCTCCAATTTATAATGTACATTGTTTAGGCACCTAAAACACAGAACCAGGACAAAATAGGCTACACACACACACACACACACACACACACACACACACACACACACACACAGTCTGACTGCATTAGTAATAAGACTTACAGATCGAGTTAAAAGAGCTTCGCAGTCATGGCTGTGTAAACTAATAAAGTTTTTTTATTTTATCCCATTAAAACACCCAAAGCTGCCCCCCCCACACACACACACACTCACAAGACTATTATAAAAAGAAAAAAAACTTCAGAAAGTGAGACACCGCAACTTTACAGAACTTACCTTTTGGAAAGACATTTAGATGCTTAAACACAAATGAAAGTAAACCTGAGCCACATGAGGGAGACAAACTAGGACCGCAGTAACATGCAGAAAGGTTTGTGGTCTACAGTCGGTAAATCACAGTGCAGGACATCAGCATGAAATCAAAATCAGGGACATTAAAGAACACGACTGGTCGAAGTAACACCACCGTGCATACACCTGTGCTCAAGACGTTCACTGGGGTTAAAGTCTTATTTAAATCAACACTATTACATCAACAGTAAATAATGGAACCCGAAACATTTCATCTCGGAAAGACTTCGTGCACATCAGACGTTAGATTTATGGAGGAAAAATAATGTAAAATATTCAAGATCGATAAAAATGGATAAATAGATTGTGATTCTGCACCATGAGAAAACCTTTACTAGTAAATAAGGATGTAATGATTCAGATAAAAACGATAAGAGTCGACTCATTTGGATGATTCTTTTGAATCGGCGAATCGATTTTCACTTTAAACACCAGGGGGCACTAGCACTATTAATATAAATATATTTAACACAAACATGAATCTAGTACTTTGGTCTCAGGAATAAAAGGACATGGGTTGTTAAGATAATAAAGAAAAAAAAGCATTTGTGATTAACTTTTATTCAACATCAAATAGTAAAAGGAAACTTGAAATTGAAATTCTTTGTTATTAATTTAAGTTGTTTAAAAATCGCATAGTGGGTAGAGTGTATCTACATTCCAACTAAAAGATTTGATGGAAATGTTAAAAAAACTTAAGCTAGATACAATGGAAGCTCATCACGCTCGAACCTCAGTCGTTCCTGTCCCACATTTACACATGAGAGAGAGAGAGAGAGAGAGAGAGAGAGAGAGAGAGAGAATGTATGCATTCTATAAATGCATTGAGAACACAAATATATACATTTGTCATGTCAGTAAAGACAATTGAGAGAAACAAAGACAGAGAGTGAAAGAGAGTGAGTGAGAGAGAGACACAGAGAGAGAGGTGAGAGAGAGAGAGAGAGAGAGAGAGCGCGAGAGGGTGAGAGATGCCCCCTGCTGGTCTTCTGCCTTTAGGAAATGTTGTAGGAAAGAAGAGGGCATTGTATTATTAGCATTCAACACAGCAAGATAATAACTCAATATTATAGACCAGTGGTATTCAAACTTGATTTAACCAGATGATAATGAGTGCCAGGCACTCGGTACACAGAGGCTGTCGAGGAATCAACAGAGTAGGCTGGAACGGATTTCACTTAGTGATGGACAATTACAGAGTTTGAATATCACACAGTTTTCAATATGAAGGGTGGGGGGTCAAAAATAGATCACAAAGAAACAAGTATGTTCCATCTTTCATCATGTTAATCGGCCACGTCTAGATTAAAACCATAACAAGAAGCTGTTGTATGTATTTATGTATGCCAGGAGCAAGTTACAAAGCCCGGATACGATGATTAACTCAGGTATGTGATATTGTGTGATACTCCGGAGTGTAAAAGAAGTACTGGCATGTGTTTAAAATATTTACATGAATATTATTTAAAAAAGGTTTCCAGTATTTGTCTGCTAGTATAGTAAGGGTTGCCAGATATAAATAACAGGGATTACAGACATAACGGTAAAATTCATCAAAACTGGTTTAAGTGTAAATGTAGACACACAGAGCGACCACACCGAGTAGCTGCTGGTTAGTGAACTTATATAGAAGTGCCATCATAGTAAAAGTAGTATTCACACCACCTGATGAGTTTTTGCTTAAAGGCGTTCTTTTACATGCCAAAGAGAAGAAGAAATTAAATGTTTAAGAACATTTCCTCAAGCATTTACAGAAACATCTGCCTGCTACGTTAAATACGGTCTGCTCAGAGCTTAAAGCAGAGTTATCTACAGTACCATCACAGAATGCACCCTTATTTACAGAACAAATCATTCATACTGAAGATTATTCAACAGGAATACAAATACATCCGCCAAAAAAAGTAGTTCTACAACAAAGGAGAGTCCTAACAATCCCCTTTACTGCAAACAGAATCCGGTTAGATAGCGAATACTTTCATATCCGAAGTGCAGATAAACGAAGATCTAATGAAAATAAAAGTCATTAAAATGAAAGAAAAGAATTTTTTACTGTAACATGTTTAAGGTCGTGGCAGAGATTCAGAATCTGATGAGCATCTGCCAAACCGGCAGCTAAATCTTAAAGCCCATTAAACAGAATTCTCCTCACTTCACTCGGTCAACACATCAGCACATTACAGCAGATATTACAAAGATGAGCTTCATAATGACTTCATTTCATAAGCTTAAAAGTAACCGTTCAATAAAAAAGGTTTTACAAACTCTAATATATATATAAGGCTATGATATGACTCTGATGTCACTGCACAGAGATAAAAAAAATAATAATACGAGTGCTGATATTGAAAGGTACAATTTATGCAAAAATGCTGAAATCAAGGTGATATTTTTTAAAGTGTGGCTTTATAGACAGAGTGTGAGCGCTTCCTGAGCCGCCCACAGTCCAGAAGTCTCCTAATAAAAACTGATCACAGACGAGAGTCAGACAGAAGCCGAAGAGCCACGCGATGTAGAGGTTAGAGCAGAGTTTGTCCCGCTCCACGCAGCCCATACACATGAGCTGGGATAATAATAATACTGAGAGATGTATTTATTAAAACTGTAAAACAGGATGTAGGTTATAATGAATAATTCTTAGGGCAGTGCAGTAGTGCTCTCCGGGGCTCTGGTTTAGAGGTCTGTGAGGGACTGATTTCTTAAATCCACTCCCACGGCGTCCGGACCGATCGATTAGACGTCCGCTACCGCCAATACCAATTTAATTTAGTCCCACGGGAGTGTGCAGGCCTCAGACAGATCTCTGGACAGATTTTAGGAAGAGTTTTATTTATTCGGATTTTAATGTAATGTTTGGTTACATTCATGACAGAAACACGGTTCTTCATGACTCGACGTTCACATTTTCACAAGTTTATATTAAACACAGTTGTCTGATTAACCTGCTGCATGTTTTTGGACTGTGGGAGGAAACCAGAGCATCTGGAGTAAACCCACATGGACACGGGGAGAACATGCTAACTCCACACAGAAAGGGGCTCGAACCCAGGACCTTCTTGCTGTGCGGTGACAGTTCTACACACTGAGCCTCGGGCCGATGAAGTTACTGTATTTGTTTATTATGTAATATCCACCCAAGAAGGACGCGCCCCTGCTGAGTCTGGTTCCTCAGAAGGTTTCTCACTGTATCCTTAGGGAGTTTTTCCTCGCCACAGTCGCCCTCGGCTGGCTCAGCAGGGGGGTTTTGGTCTGGTGGTCCTAAACTCTGTAAAGCTGCTTTGTGACGTATACAGTAAAAAGACCTAAACCGATAAATCGACTATGGCTACAGTTTAAAGAATCTGCAGCAGTGTATTATTTCTTTTCATAAAGTCGGTAAAATGTCCTCAGCCATGAACGTTGATAAAACAATTTGCTATATAAAATATAGATATGGAATCAAAACCAGACAGAAGGAAAGTAAATAATCCTGAAGCAGTCAGACTGAGAACTGCATCATGGGACCCAGAATTGCAGCTAATTATGAGGTCCTCAAAGACTCGACCCCAGTAACATCAAATAAAGTCGCCCAAAGGTGAATAAACCTCCTTGTATTGAAAGATTCAATAGTGAACTCACTACTATTTGATGAGAACAGATTAGTGTTAAATAAAACAGAAAATAAAACAGACCGGCACTCTGTGAAGTACCACGAGAGAAACTTAATGTAATGTAACTTAATGCAAATCAGAATCATCTAAAGCAGAGGACCCCAACAACGGGCTGCGAACCTGCACCCGTCTGTCATATGTAACCGGGCTGCACAGAAAGAATTAACACCTGGAGGTTAGAGAACCGGGCTTGTGATCGGAAGGTTGTTGGTTTGATTCCCAGAGCTGACAGGTCACGACAGAAGTGCACTTAAATGAGGCACCCGAGCCCTAACTGCTCCCTGGTGCTCACTGCCTCCTAGTGTTCACTAGTGTGTGCTCACTGCCCCCTAGTGTTCACTAGTGTGTGCATGTGTTCTCCCTGCCCCCTAGTGTTCACTAGTGTGTGTGTTTCACTGCACTGATTGGGTTCAAATTCCACCATGTGTAAAAGCAGTGGTGAAGAGTATTCTAATAATAATACAATATATTATCCCCATAGGTGGAAGCAATGTCTCATTACAGCAGCAACAAAAAAGTTCATCAGTTGTTGAAATTATATTTTATGAAACATCATTACAGCATTCATGACTGAATGGCTTCAGTAATAAACCCAGCTCCATCATTGATGGACTACAAGGCCACTGTTGAGCCAATGCTGGTACCCACACTTGTGTAAAATTGGACTACTATTGCACCTTTGTGTGGAATGTAGGGGTTTTACAGCTTGTATTTTTCGGCAGCTAATAAAAGAAAGGAGAAGAAGAGACGAGTACAACATGCTTTCATATTTCCCTGAACATCCAGTGAGAGACTGCAAGCCCGTGTTAACCGGTAACACAAAGGTTCACGACCTATAAGAGACAGAAAAACGGTTTTGTACTCACAGCGTCCATGAAGCCGGGTTTAAAAGCATCGGCCTGCCGCCTCATGTCGTCCTGGTCTCTGTGGCGGATCATTTCCTCCTCGCGCCTCCGTCTTTCTTCTTCGTGTCTAACATTAGTAAAGTGAATTTATTTAACACGGAGCACCAACATGAGGCTCATGTTTTTACATTTAGGAGACGCTTTTATCCAGAGCGACTTACATTTATGACTTTTGAGCAATTAAGGTTAAGAGGCCTTGCTCAGGAGCCCAACAGTGGCAACTCGGCGGTGATGAGGGTTGAACCAGCTGAACTAGTGGTTAAAGTACTGGACGAGTAATTAAAAGGTTTCTGGTTCAAGCCCTTCTCTGAGAATGTAAATGTAGATAATCGGAGTAATACAGTAATGGGATTTCTTGATTGTTACTTATAATAAAAAGAATCTCTAAAGAGCATTCAATCGTTACTACAGAAGGTCAGGATAACACAGGACAATAGTTTAATAACCCCTTCATGTCTGAATTTATTTTACACACACGCGAGAAACCAGAACTTGCAAAATGTTCTTAGGTATTTAAGTTCTTAGATGATATCTCCGCTGCAGTCTGAATGGAAGTGGTGTGTTGTTAATTCGCGACAGTAGACGTTAATATACAGGGTCTTTAGAAATGCCCCATAGACTCCAGTGGAACCTTGGTTTTCGTCATTAATCAGTTCGAAAGTGATTAAAATATATTAAATTCATACGCTAAACATTGCAGTGACACACACATATACACACTTAACACTAGGGGGCGGCGAGCAGCCCTAAACCTGGTGCCCGGGGAGCAGTTAGAGGTTAGGTGCCTTGCACGAGGACCAAAATTTAGCCGAAAGAATTGTACGATAACTGAGGTTTAACTGTATTTGAAATAATTCAATGTAATTTTGATTATAAAATAAAGCCTCTTCTTCGGCTTAATTCCAGAATATTAAACTACATATTATTAAAGCTTTTCCCGGTTTACCTCATTTCCATCTGTTTGCGCTTCTGCAGCTCCTGGTTTCTCAGTTCCTCCAGGCGCCGCAACTCTTCTTGACGCCTCATGAGATCTGGTGTATGGAAAAGACCTTTCAGCTGCATTATCCGGCATCTTAGGGGCCAAAAATGAGCGAATGTGTCTACAGCGCCACCCTGGGTGCTCTGTGCTACCTTGTCTCATCATCATGAGCTGGTGTTCGTGCTTCGCCGTCTCCATCTCGGCCTCCAGCTTCTCTTTGGCCTCTTGGATGTTTCTGTTCACTTGATCTCGCTGCTGTTTCTCCATCTCATCCAGAGCCTTCCAACGTGACGAGTATTCGAACTCGAAGGTGCCTGGCTGGGCGAACCGCGGCGGCTGCTCCCTCTCCCTACAGGTTCAGAGCATGTGTGAGCTTAAAAAACACTAAACGTATGACTAGGGTTCGAGGGGAACCGGATTCTGGGGACATACTTGTGATATTGTGGAGTTTTTTGTAATAGTTTTTCTGGAAGGCCATCTTCATCGTCATACTGCTCTGTTGGTTCCACAATAACTGGTCTGGGCGATCTGCTCGTTAAAGAAATTAAAAAGTTTCTTTGTTAGGATTTTAACATCATGTTTGACACTCAAGTTCTTCATTACGCAAGGTTCATCATCTCACAAGTTTATATTCAACACAGTCGTGTTTAATTAATTGTGAATAAACAGACTTACGTTGTAAGTAACAGAGCTCCATCAGAACAACGGTCAAGAGCCTTTCGTGCAGTGGGCTTGTTCGCAAACTCCACGATTCCTTTGCCTGAGGGTCTTCCACGATCGTCTACTACCACGACCGCCCGCTCCACCGGCCCAAACTGTGAGAACGCCTGTTCCAGGAGCTCATTGGTAACCACTGGGGAGAGGTTTCGGACTGTGAGGGCAGAACCGTGGGTGGCGAACCGGATACGAATCGGCCTGTTTCTCAAGACTGTGCCGTCCAACTCTGCCTTGGCGATCTCCGCTAACGTCCTGGTTTCCTTATAAAGTAAAGAGAAAGGATCTGATCTTAACGCAGCTTCATTGGTTTTATGAGATACGCTGCAAAACACAAACACGTAACCATCACAAAATCAAACCCGATGAGTCACGTGATTAGGTGGAAATAAACGTGACAACCGTTGCACTGGAGAAACAACAGCAAGACAACCTCAGATAATTCTTCTTTCCTGAATGACTTTCTCTAGTTTGACCTTTTGCTAGTGCCCCGGTCACTTCTGGGAGTGACGCCGTACCTGTAGCTCATTAAGCACCAGCTAATATTAAAGTGTCAATCACAAACACAGTAGAATTAGATCCTAACTTTTAGATTTTTTTCGATTTAGAGACTCTTTTCATCATTTTGCAGTGAAATTTGTCCTCCGCATTCAACCCCATCCATGCAGTCAAACACACATACACACACACACCAGTGAACACTAGGGGGCAGTGAGCACACGTGCCCGGAGCGGTCAGCAGCCCTAGCCATGGTGCCCGGGGAGCAGTTAGAGGTTAGGTGCCTTGCTCATGGGCACTTCAATCGTGACCTGTTGGCTCTGGGATTCGCACCGACAACCTTCTGATCACAAGCCCGGGTCTCTGACCACCAGACCACGGCTGCCTCAACTTGGGTTTATCAAAGATCAGAAGACATTGATTACAGATTGATTAAATTAAAGATTGGTGTTCTGCCCAACCTATGCTGTGTGGAAAGTCTAGAAGTTGTACTGTAGGTAATAAAAGATAAAATATTACTTTGATCATTCATTTTAGGACCACAGTGAAGGTCTTCAGGAGGAATTGCTCATTCTGACCACAGGGTCTGAATTCTCGTTGCTTTCAGCTTTATTTTGATTCATCTTCTAGAAATATTGTGTGAATGTGAAGAACCAGCGCTGAAAAACTCGCATTCCGAGTCACTGCCCGTCGTGTATATCAGAAAACTAGCGGTTAGTAAACCTAAAACGACTTGAAAATATAATAAAATAGATCAAAATTATTATAAACGTCGAAGCTGACAGCTAGCTAGCATAACCGCGATTTCAAAATATAGCAGCTAAGCAAACTGACCGCGCGTGTTAGCTAACTGTTTAATTCTCACATTACGAGCTCAAACATGCTGATCCAGCAGGTAGCGAAGATATCAAACACAAACTCTAAATATATAATATCGTATTTTTATAGCAATTACAACATGAAGTGTCGGGAAACGCTTCGATTCAGTATTAGCGAGCTACGCTAGTTGGTTTTGTGGATCGTCTAAGCTAAAGCTACGTGTTGTGCACTGGCTAGTTTATCATTGACTGTTTAGTGATCTTATTTGTTGGATTATTTTAAATATAGTTTATGAATGAATGAGTGTGAGTAATCGGTACCGGGTTGATTATGCAGAATTATTAATATGAGCCATCGTAAATGAGTCGATTATGCAGAATGACTAAAGGGAGTTAATGGACAAGAACACAGAATAAAAAACAATTTAGTTTTTAACGCTTAACTGACTACAGTGTGACAATAATAGACTTTACGTAATTTAACAGAATAACTACGAGCAGTGTTGACTTTAATAACGACCAAACAATAATGGTGAGCACAGAAATTGAAGCCCTGGTGCAGTAGTACAGCGATTCTTTAACCAACGTGCAAGTAGTAAGCAAAGACACTAATTAAACACGAAGTAATTTATAATTAAAGTGAATTGTAGACAGGTAGCAGGTGTTTGCGGATTTACCAGTCTGATGAACCCGAATCCTCGGTCCCGGTTGATGAAGACTTCGTTCGCTTCGCCGTATTTAGCGAACATCTTCCGGAAGTCTTCCTCCGTTATATCGGTCGGTAAATTTCCCACAAACAGTCTGCACCTCTGTGTGAACGTCTTCTCGCCCGGTTTCCTGAAGCTCTTCAGGTCGATGGTCATCTCCCGGGGCTCGGTGCTGCTCTCGGCCTCCGGGACCGGGCTGCCGAGCTGCGGTGATGGCGCCGCTGCTCCCTCCATCTTTGAGTGCGTTCGCTCCATGGACGGAGATTCCGAGCTGCGCTTCGGCGTGTGGGGCCTCGGTGAGGGCGAATTGTTCTGTATATTCACCTGCTTCAGGTTTCGGTTGGCCATGTTTTTGGACTCTTTATCTTCGCTGTATCGTTTAAACACTGTAAACAAAAGCCACAGACTCGTTCCGTTGCATGCGTTGAAACTGCGTCCTACGCGAGAGCGCATGCGCAGGACGTTCAACGTCACCAATACTTCCTGTTTCTAAAGGTGGCGCCACCTACAGGCAACAATGAATAAATGCATTAAGAGTTATTCTGGGCAGGGTTGCGACAGACCCTCACGGAGGACCAAAAATGACATAAATAAAGTATGTATGTATGTATGTATGTATGTATGTATGTATGTATGTATGTATGTATGTATGTATGTACGAGGAAAAACAATTTACTGGGGGAATACAAAAAGAGGAAAAGAACGACCAGCAACAAGATGAAAGGATACGATCAAAGAATGAAGAATATACTGTCGTAATACATACTAGGTTGTCATACCAAAAGTTTCCGATAGATGGCAGCATAAACACACAGTCTGAAAGCGATGCCTGATAAGTGCAAGCATCCAATCAATGAAGATACACGTTCAGTACAAAGACAAAAACTAGATCTTTATTTAATAAGAATATCAACCAATGTACACAATGATCAGGTCAAAACTATTAGGTCCAAAAGACTGGGTCAAAAATGCAACCCATTGTGCTCGAGTAAGGGTCATGCTTGTTTTTTTTTTCATAATTATAACAGTCATATTTAAAGAAGATTAATGATTCACCCGTCTATTTTAAAACAATCACACATTGTTCAAAACATCGAAATAAATGCTCCCTAACAAGCTCCAGAGCACTTTGCAAAGATTTTCCACTTAGGCACACATATCTCCCAGGTGACAGTCTTTTCCATTTGTGAGTTTGCAGAAGCGACTCCCATCCTCGTCAGTTTGTTCATGCTGTGTCCCTATCTGCCTGACACTGGCACATAATTGGCAGTGTGTGTAATTACAAAGAACGGCCGTGGGGGAGGCAGAAAACTAGATGTGGTAAGTCCTGATGAGAGTGAGGGAAGAGAGATACAGAGCTTTCAGTCTGGAACCATTTCACAGTAGACTTTAATAGGATTAATGCCAAACACTGTCTTAAGTCTAGATTATTGGAAATATGTTTTGATCATTAATAATCAATAACATTAACATATGTAGTATGTAAATCATTTTTAGTAAAGTGTTCTACAAGTTTAGAAGTTCACAAGTTTATTTCCCCCAGGTGATCTACATTATGTTATCTTATCTTATCTAGGACAGCTTTATCCTGACATTAGATTTTTATATTATTATTTTAGAACACATTATTTTTTTCACCACTCATCCTCATTCTAACCCGATCCGTGCAGTTAACACACGTACACACTAGTGAACACCAGGGGGCAGTGAGCACACATGCCCTGAGCACATTAGTGCCTTGCTCAAGAGCACTTCAGTCGTGACCTGGCGGCTCTGGGAATCGAACCGGCAACCTTCCAACTTAGCATGAGCCCAGTTCTCTAGCCAGCAGGCCACGGCTGCACCAAGCACCGACTCATTTTTTTTAAAGTGGAAGAAAAAGAAGAAGCCTGAAAGGAACCTTAATGGACATGGAAAGAACAACACCTCACATAAATTGAATGTAGGCCGCGGCTGTACAACACTACACCCAGAGTTATAATGGATCCAAGGCACCTTGACTTTTTGACTTGACTTTCACAATACTTTAAAAGGCCACAGCAATTATTTTTGGTTACATCCCAAACTTTGAACTTCTGGATTGGGGAGTTCATCTTCATCTTATAAAATCGAGTTTGCTCATCAGTCTGTGATCTAAATTAGCAATTAAATACTAGAACTAAAACAATGTGGCAGGTTATTGGGTGGCACAGCAATAAAGTAATCTGCGGATTACTGCTTATTAGTGCTTAAATTATCTTTTAAAATGGCCTAATTAGTGACACTGGTGGCGGAACGTTTATGGTACCGGATTAATAATCTAAAGGTCCCCATTCAGCCCGTTTATTGCTTGTGCCGGCAGTTGTCCTAAACTTCCATTGTAGTTTTGTGTTATAGTACAAACATCTAATAACTGTAATCATTTTCACATAAAGACCTCTACTCACCTGTACCTCACTATTATTTCTGATAGGTTCACATTAATGTGAGATTTTAATGACTGTTCTGGAATTGTCTTTCAGGCTAATTAGTGAATACATTTGAGTGGAGCTGTCCGATGCTCAGTTCCTCAGGTGGACTGGTGGGGTCTGGCCTTTGTGTGAAGTGAAATGATGAATGTCAGGCACTGACCTTTAGCTTTAAAAACGCTGCCTTGCTAATTAGGTTCACGCACCTCATTTTGAAATTCCGCTTCATGCCTTGTGCTATGAAGCAACATGTTTCTTTGGATTCTGAACTTGATCATTAATTGTCCTGAAGGACAGTTTAATCTTCTCTCTCTCTCTCTCTCTCTCTCTCTGTATGTGTGTGTGTGTGTGCTGTCATAAGCCTGTCTACTACACTACGGTCTAAACAAACAGCCTGTAGTTCACCTGCTAACAGAGCGTGGATCCTGTGCATTAACGCTGACACCTAAATTAGCAGCCGATGATTCGGTGGGAAAGGCTTTTTTAAACGAGGGTGTTAATTGTAACGTAACTCGTCTTGACACTTCATATAAGCTGCTTTTTGAAGCCCTTTCAGTAGCTCAAGAAGTATTAAACCTCAACCTTTTTCAGTTTTTATTGCTATTTCATGTTGGAGCCAAGAACCAAGTGTTGTAGGGGCACATAAACCAGGGTAATTTAATTGCCATCATATGCATTAAAATACAAAAAATGACCCACCCTCTCAATTTTAATATAGCTGTTTTTGCATTAGACGTCCAACTAGGTTGAGCATGATGGACAGCTACGCTGCCCATAAAGTATTTCTGCTTTTTGCCCATCATTTGAACCATAGACCCAACACCACCCTAATCAGGATCAAATCTTTAAGTTCTGAAAATAAATGAGCCCATATGTGAATGAGAAAGTGAATATAGAGACAGAATAGATCACAATTATCCCCCAACCAAATGTACGAGCGTGACGCATCAGAAAGAAAAAAGGAGCAGAGAATGAGGTGGAGTGGGCATAAAGATGGAACAAAGAAAAAAGTAAATGACTCGTTCTGGCCTTTTCAATACCTGTCTGTCATTCGTTCACCTTTGTCCTTCATGCAGAGTTCACTTCCTGCGGTTTCTGAATGGAGCGCTCATACACCCCCACAAACTCAAACAATGGGTGAACGTGAGAAACAAAGCAAAACATTTCTCTTCCATAATAGAATTTTTTCAAGCACACCTGCTGCCAGAAATGTCATTAAATGTCACCTGTCTATAGGATTTGGCATTGGTGCTCAGCCATCTCACTGAAACGTCAAGGTCAATCAACAGGTAATACAACCGAGGCCGAGCACTTTCTGACAATTAATATAATAGGAAATTATTGCCAATACATATTTAATATGGCAGTGATGTTGCATCTACAGAAGGTCGCCGGTTCGATTACCAGAGCTGACCGGTCACGACGGAAGTCCCCTTGAGCAAGGCACCTAACCTCTAACTGCTCTCCGGGCATTGTGCTTACTGTGTGTTCACTAGTGCGTATGTGTGTGTTATACTGCACAGTGATGAAAAGGGAATTGTAGTTTCAGCTAGTATCGCTAATCTTAACAACTCCAGAGCTGCCTTGAGGACAGACGGACTACCAGAAGTACCATACAAAGATGTGTCACTTAACAGTGAGAAGAAGTCACAAGATAAACCTTATAAATGGTGTAAATAATTCTCAGGTGAGCCAGCATGATTTATCACGGCCTGATATTGGTCACAGCGAGGGTGTCACCTGGCTCTAGATGAAAGACGTCCTGTTTACACAGGGTTTATTTATGAACACTGTTCAGTCACATTATTATGACTGACGGCTAACATCCAGCGTGTCCGGACTGGCAGTGACTCGGTAAGGTACCGGTAGATCGTCACGGAAATCTGGAGCCATGCTGACTGCAGTGCATCCCCCAGGTGCTAGAGAAACCCATCAAACGAACATGACCTTAGAGCCGGTCCCACGGACGCTCAATCAGGTTCAAGCCTGGGGAAGTCTGGGTAGTACTCGGTCTTGGCCATGCTCCTCAGACCGGTGTGGGACATTTCGACGGGCCCCTGCTGAGTCTGGTTCTTCAGAAGGTTTCTTTCTGTATTTATAGGGAGATTTTCTTTGCCCCAGTCACCCTCAGCTTACTCAACAGTGTTTTTTGGTCTGGTCAGCAAATTTAGGGCTAATTGGGTCAGAGCATCTCCAAAACTGCAGCTCTTGTGGGGTGTTCCCGGTCTGCAGGGGTCAGTATCTATCAAAAGTGCTAGATAAACCGGATAATGAGCAGCCAAGGCTCATTGACCCTGCAGAAACAGGCAGAACATGCCAAACCTCTCAAAATTAGTGAGTAGGTGTCAGGTGTAAGTACCCTGGATATAACACCATATATATACAAAAACAAATAAAAATAAAATTATTCAGATGGGCAAATGGACGGGTTACTACTAACAAATTTAATTAATAAGTTATTAATATGACTCAATCATGCACTGTGCTTCACTTTGTGAATCTTTTAAAGACATGATTACTCCATTATCACTTTATTTCAACTAAAAAGCCTCAATTTTGCAAATTAGCAAAAGTCTGAAGATGTTTATCAGTGGAGCTCAGTTCTGTTATGAAGAAGGACACTGGAGTGTCAGACAGATGAATTATCACTCCTGACAGTTGTCCAGCTTCTCCAGATGAATCCTGGAGGCCGGTGATAATGCACTTCACACTCGGCCTGCCTGACATGAGAGGAGCAGAGGAAGTCAAAGTGTACCGAGCTACTCATAATACAATCTTATGAAATACTCAAAATACACAAGACACTCTGATGAACTATGCAATGGCTGCTGGGAAACAATATTTCATAATATACATGTTAAGTTTATGTCTATTTCTTTCTTCCAGCTGCTCTTATTGGGAGTCATCACAGCAGATCTTACACAACCCTCCCTATTTATCCGGGCTTCGGACTGGCACTACAATTTATGCAGCCTAGTCATATGTACCTACAGGACAATTAACTTGGCTGCATGTTTTTGGAGAACCTCAAAGGAAACCCTCACAGACATGGGGAGAACATGCAAACTTCACAAGGAAAGGACCCGGGTCCTGGAAGGACTGGCGATCGAACCCGGGACCTTCTTGCTGTGAAGCGACAGTGCTACCCAAGTCATCGTTACCTAAAAAGAATTACTTTTGTAACCATTTGTACTTTGTTATCTCTGGTGATAAATAAACCTGTTTTACTGAGGTTCGATCAGGGAATTATTATAAAAAAAACGATGGCTGGTGAAGTGGGCGACAAATTAGCACAGTAAATTAAGACAGTATGATTGACGTGTGGGAGGCAAGTACGGGGCACTGCTTAATACACAGCCAGGGATAAAAACCACCCACACAGAACACACACACACACACACACACACACAGATGCACACTGCCAACACACTCCCCCACAGTGAGACTAGGAAAGCTGACA
>JAYDZG010000013.1:2120086-2132476 GCA_034509265.1 Microcambeva bendego
GTTTGCATGTTCTCCCATGTCCACGTGGGTTTCCTCAGGGTACTCCTCCCACAGTCCAAAAACATGCTACCAGGTTTATTGGAGACTCTGAATTGTCCTGTAGGTACCTGTAAAGGTATTAAACCATTTCTTAGACATCTCAGTGACATCCCTTAGTGACAACTCCCATGAGGATATTATTTAGTTAATTAATTAGGTTCTCAATCTTCGTTTAGTCATGAATATTGCATGCAAGGTTTGGACCACATGCCCAGTCCTAATTACTGATGTTTCTCTCATGATTTGGGACTACTCCCCAAGAGACGCCCCTCCCCGACACACACACACACACACACACACACACACACACACACAACATAATAGTCATAATATAACCTACGTAATACAACCATTATATGTAACTTGTCACAGCATTCATTTCAACTGTTACAGATAAATGAAACTTCTTCAATAACACTTAAGCTGTGACAAAACTCAGAAATCATCTGGCCTGGATAAGTCAGTGCTGTACAAAAAAAATATAAATAACGTGGACAGACGTGACACTGGAGGTCATCTCATAGTGGCGAGAATAAAAGCCCAGAAGCCCTGTACTGATGAAGAGAGGCGGAATTTCTTTGACATCTGGGAGTTGGAAGGCGAAAGAGCTTCATAAGAAGTGGCTGGCGGAGGTGAATACTTATAACAAAAGCTCTGAAAAAAATACAGAGAAAGGTGGAGAAAACAAAGACACAAGGCTGTAGAGAGAGTGAAGTTCACTCAATAAAGCAGAAACAGTCAGTAAAGCATGATTTTTACTGGGCTCCTACATGATTCTGTTTATTATTTATGGAAATTTAGGGGCGGCACGGTGGCTAAATGGGTGGTCTCCTAACAGCAATAAGGTTCTGGGTTCGATGCCCAGAGGGGTCCTTTTTGTGTGGAGTTCACGTGTTCTCCTCGTGTCCGGGAGCTCCGGTTTCCTCCCCCAGTGCGAAAATATTCAGCCATGATGGTTGGATCCCAGATAAATAGGTAGCTGGAATATATGGAACTATTTTCTACTTTAAATAAAAATTATGGATATGTCTGAGCTTGTTGGAAATCATTTTCCAAACTAGATTTACCTTCCAGCTTTTTTGAGAGTGTCACAGCCACTACTTTTCTGGGATGATTTTCCTCTTCATGTTGAGTTTTAATAGATAAAAATCCCTTTAATATTTTTTTTATTGAAGCGCTGGCCAACTGGACAGTTTGTGACCAAACCCCCTGCTGTCTGGGCCTTGATCATAAGCACTTAGTCATTCGGTTTGTTTCTCTCTGCTGTCGTGATTCAAGTTTGACTAACTGGTATCGTTTGGCATTTTTATACATGGTTCGACTTACCACATGTCCAACAATGTTGAGGTCCATTGAGGAATATTGATTTTTTAAGCCTTGGGAAATAAATTAATTAATTTACCAATCAAACGCAAATTAGCTTTCCACTTAAACTCTTCCCTTTATTGTTTATGTGATGGTGGAGGGAAAGGCTTAATGGTTTGTTTAAGGTCATGAGGCCAGCGGAGATCTTCTTGCTACTTCATACTAATATTCTCCAATATTGAAATCCCTTGGCCCTAAAGATAAGCCAAATAATGTCATCACGAAGCAGATGCTTCATGTCAGTGTTAAAGTTATTGATTCCTCATCCGTGCAGCAGGACCTCCATGAGTGTGATTAAATGCCAAAAAGCAATCAGTCATTATTGGATTTCAGTGGCTATCCGATCACTCAAATGTCTACTTAAACTGCACACACTAATATAATAAATCAGTGTTAAATCAGATTAAGGATGTTAATGTTTTCTTTAAATCTAAAAAGCCAGGCTAATTCTACCCCAGAAATCCTGTTAAATAGTATATTAAAGCCGGTAATCAGATTTTTAATGACCACGAGTCTCTTGAACATACTACCACAAAACTCTGAATATGTATGAGGTCTTAAAATGACCCCACTCTTCTGTAGAGCCTTTCCTCAATATTGTAAAGTGTGTCTGTGTCCATTTGGTCAAAAGAGCATTTCTGGCGACCGGCAATGACACAGAACATGAAGGCCTGGTCTCCAATCATTTCAGATAATCCCAAAGGTGTGCAGCCAGGTTGAGGTCAGGGCTCAGTGCAGGCCACTAGACGTCCTCCACACCTCGACCAAGACACGTCAAATGTATCTATATTGACCTACTTTTCCCAAGTGCAGGTCCATGCTGGAATAAGAATGAGTGTTTCGTATGTTTCATGAGCTCTTGCCTCAAGTTTGGATTTTTGTGGACTTGACTTTTGAGTCCAGATATTCTTGAAAGGGTCGAGAAATCTAGAAACTATTTTCAGAAAAAAAAGCATTGTGTGACTTTGTAGCTCCAAAAGGTTCACTGTCCTGCTCGGACACACAATTGAGTCTAATATTTTAAGGGTATTTATCCTCTTTGCTTCCCCTGGTCTACAGTCCACCAGGTTCAATAGTACATAGAGTAGACACAGTGCTGTAACATTTCTGATCTAAACAAAATCATTTGACCACAAACTTCTTCCTCAGAAGATCTTTTTTCTTAATCTAAAAACTCATTACATTTTCCAAACATCACATTATGCTGGAGTAATAACCCTAAACCCCCGAATGATGAGATTGCATCACTGTTTGTAGACGTATCAAATTGTTTCATACGTTGTGACTTTGCTGGTCTATTATTTTATTAACATAACGTGACATTTACTATTTTAATAAAACATATTCCAAACACATTTCTGTTTGAAATGTATAGTTGAAGTGGCTTAAAACTACAACCAGGCTGCTTTCTGAGACCTGCCCAGAGCTTCCTAGACTATCCTGTAGTCTTATGGGTGCAGATGAGACAAAGAGAAGAACAATAGTTTTCACCAGGCAAAGTCACAACAATTAAAGAAATGGTTATAAACAATATTTTTGGGATACATCACCCTGGAAGGGGTTACTAGCTATGTTCAGGGACTTTAATAAACCATCAGTGAGAAACACAAGATTGACTTAACAAAATTGCTTTTGCTCAAACAAACACATTTAGAGCCATATTGAAATTATTATAATTTCAGCACATAATTATACACTGTAGAGTGAATCAAAGCATTTCATTGTGTAAAGCAACGAACAATGCTAATTTTACAAACAGTATCTAACATCCTTGGGGGAAATAAGAACCAAAGCCATCCTGCTGTTCATGACCAATTCCCCAAAAGGGATAAAACGTTGATCATCTTATTTTTCATCCAATGTGCCGCCACATCTCACTGCCTAATTAAAAGAACTGGATTCCCTAAGTACATTGTGCATAATATACAGTAGAGTATATGCTCCAAACAATTTATTGTTTGAAGCAATTGAATATGGTTCATTTGACTAAAATCCTTGGAAAGAAAGATTCCACCCTGCGACTCCCCCTCCTGTCCTTCTCCAGCTTACGGCAAGCATACCAAACAGATTAAAGATGTAGTGTGATATATTCTCCTCCGAGTCTTTTGTAAAAGTGAAAAAAGGGGAAAAGATCTAAAGCATGCCCTGCCTTACTTTCCATGACTACAGACTTAAGCGCACCAAGGGTGTCCTGAAGATTATCCCCGACTGTGTACTCCAGGAAAATCAGAAAGCCTTTTGCAATTGAACAACCTTTCTGGTTTTACAGTGAGGGAATCCAAATATTGAACAAAGAGAGGGGGAAAAATCCTTCACAGTCACATTAAAGCTTCTACGCAATGCTGGTAGAAATCATCATTTCTCAGTCAGTCATATATGATTAGTCTTTGAATTCTGTTTTACTGTGTGCTCATGTGCTCCAGAACTTTGACTCGGAGAATAGATTTTAAAAAGCTCCTTCTTTCCCCAGTGTTTTAGGGTGCCTGAGGCCTCACCATAATTAATGACACCTTGTGCCTACAAATTCAAACACAGCACTTTTTGTCCCTTTGTGTGTTTCTACAACGGACAGAACAAGGTCTGCTCCGGTACAGAAAAAATAGATTGTTCACCTTAATGGATGGTGTCTTCCGATTGCGCCAAGCAGCGCTTGGCTCGCTGCACAGCTCGGTGCTTTAAACACCACACGTTTTGTCAATGAAAGTCCATAAAGATTTATTGCACTGTACAAACCTATTCATGAATAGTAATTAAGCAATTGGAGAACGGTTGTGCCTTCCAGACTGTTTATTTGAGAATGAAGAGACAGTGGTGGGAGTAAAAAAGAAGACTTTAGGGGCGACATATGGCCAGGGTGAGGGTCAGACAGATAAAATGTTGCCAGGCCAGAACAATTGTTAACCACAGCACAAATGAAATTCTAACACATCCACAGAGAGTGGGAGATGGATGTCAGGAAGGCGGACACCTCTGTTTTTTTAGTGCGGGGGGCGCGGGGTTGGCCGGGGCGTGTGAGTGTGTATGTGAGGGGGTTTCGTAATGGCCAGACACTCCTCTTTCTCTTCCAGTTCACTGCTGGTTTTGTTGCTGCGGCAGAATGCTAGGTTCGTCTCGGGTCTACCCCACAATCTGTGCCTTCCCGCTCTGCCAGCTTTCTAATGATTTTTCAATGATTATTTAGGGGCGGTTTTATGTCTGTGTGAGTGTGCCCCTGCATTCATTTCACGTCCATTCTGAGGCGCCCTTCCACACAATGCGGTCCCTTTCTCCGGAACAAAAAGACTTTCTCTGTGTTCGCTCTGGCGATCAGTTCGGCCCTTCCCCACAACCTTGCTAGCTTAACACTATGCGGAGTAATAAAAGTGCATAAAGTGAAGAGAGGAATAAAGTTCATGAACGTGCATGCATACGTATTGGACTGTTGGGAATCTGATTGCACTTTATATTCATGGCGGTGTACGCATGTGGAAAAGAGTGAGAGAGACATTGAGCAGTAGTAGCTTGAGGCTTGTCTAGTAATCAGAGAGGTGTTTGTTCAAGCCCCACATCTGCCAGTTTGTCACTGTTGGGCTTTTACCCTATGTAAGCAAATTCTTCAAAAGAATGTGAGGTCATCTGTCTGTGAGCTGAAGCTGAGACAAATACATTGCTAATATGTAGATGACTAAAAAGAAACAGGTCTAGATTAATCTGTGGCAAATCCTTATCCCCAAAACAGTGTAACAGAAGACCACTTCCTTCCTTGTCTTCGTGTTGTCCGAAATTACACTGATGCTAACAGTCTCGCACTCTCCTCGCCTTGCTAACACATTTCTGCTTCATTTGCACACCATCAGAACCCGGCGGCTCGAAGCGACGATCTGAAACTCGCCCTGACACATGCTTTTGGAAACTGCGCCTGTGAAAATTGGCCCATGACGACTTGTGCACTTAATAAGGCCTCTCATTTGAATGTGTCAGGGGCATTTTGCACCAGCGAGCTATCATTTTCGAATTTCCAGCCACAGCATTGTGCATTTGAGTGATGCATGACACACCGCTGGCATCTCCGGCTCCGGGATCTCGACCTTCTGTGATAATTGTGCAAAGTGAAAATACGGCCCCCTTCAATCATCCCTGCACCTGGTCCCATTATACCTTCATGGCCTAGAATTGTCAAGTACATTTGCTGTCAGGCACTGAGGTGAACAGAGGTTGTATTGTTGTAGTGTGTGTGTATGTGTGTGTGTGTGTGTGTGTGTGTGTTTGTGTGTGTGTGTATGTGTTTTTGGCCCTGCATATTCGCCGAGGGAGAGCCGAGGTGCAAGTATGCGGCATGATCAAAGATTTAAGAAGTCTCACGTACCCTACTGCATTACAAAAGCCTTCCGTTTAGTTGCCCCTTGCATGCCTAATTGGCCTTGTTTCTCCCAGCGCTGGGAAGCAGCAGACGGCGAGAGGAAGGCTGAGCTGTGCTACCCCGCGTCCCCATCATACGCTTGAGCTGTTTTTACACTCCCTCTGTTCTCCATTATCCTCATACCGACATACCAAGTAACACTTATTTTCTGCTGTTTTATATTTTTCTCACCTTCTCACCAAGGAAACAGAGATGCAGGGGAAACAAACATATCATCCCCCTTTTGAAGCACGCACTTAGGAGAGAAATATTATCTATAGTCTGCTCGGCATACTGAGCGGCGTCTACTTTGCCGTATTACAAGTAAATTCATAATTTAGATTCTTGAACTTTTTTCCTCTGTCCAAGGACAAGCAACGTAACATGACTTTGAGCGAAGGAACAAGATCTGTTAAAATATTCAGCATTATAGACGCCGAATGGGCTTCTAAGACAAGCCAAGAGAAGTTCAAAGGACTTTGAAAACCAAGAGGGGAAGCTGAAACTGATGGAGGGAGGAATGCGCTATGAGCACCCCACAAGCCAAGGGCTCTAATTAGGAACTTGTGACCCCTCCTTCTCTACTTCTCCTGCCTGCAGAAGTGATGGATTTTCCTCCTCTGGATTTAGGGTCTTCTTTATTCTCCCTGGTAGGCCAGATCTCCATTGTATAGACACAGCAATACTTCTTCTCCCCAAAAAAGTCTATTCAGCTCCTGAGCGGTGTGAGGAAAAACTCCATACCTAGAGATTCCTATCGTGCTCCTTGGAAAGTGTGTTACTGTCAAGCCTCCATGAATTGTTCTCATTCTAGTCTACCCTTCCGACCCACATCACGTGCCCTGAAAGCAACAGAGAACCAAAAATATTGGAGGTTTTTTGTCCTTTGTATAGATAGATGGCCAAAGTGGGTGAACTATAGGTGAAGGTCTACAGCCTATCGTCAAGGGTGAACAAAACAGTGAACAGAACGCCCTTAAAAGAATGGAAACACAGTTCAAACAGAACATAATGAATCCAGTAATGGACAAAATAATACAGGAGCTTCAAGTCTATTCAGGTTTCTTTGATGATAATAGGTAATTAATACATTTTAGTTCTCTTGAGGTTTACTGCAAAGGACATTTTCACATTACTTTATTATTTTACATATCACATATTGTACTTGCTACAGTGACAGCTGACTTGTTTTCATCTGAGATTAAAAAGGGGTCTATCTGTCTGTCTCTCTGTACGTCTTTCTGTATATGTCTGTCTGTCTGTATGTATGTATGTATGTCTATTTACTTGTCTGCCTGTCCATCATTCATTGCTCAGTTGGTCTATCTATCTGTCATATGGTCTGTCTGTCTTTACCTATCTTTGTCTGTCTGTCTATCTCTGCCTATCTATTTGTCTGTCTGCCTGTATGTCTGTCTGTCCATCCAAATATTGATATAGACATCAACACTCGGTGTCATGTGCAGATTGAAAGTTTAACCTAGCAACAAAGCCATTTTCCTGAACCGAGTCCCCTCACTTGTTCTTGCTGACGTAGCCCGTCGGGGGACGCATATTAAACATAAGCACTTCGTCTGACATTAAGTATTCATGCCTCACGTGAGGTCTCTAAATGAAGGTGGGCTCAGCGTCTTCTGGAAGATTGACACTTCCTGAGCTGGGACCTACTGGCTCCGTTCAAATATTGATGCTAATGGGAAGCGGTTGAGGGATTTGTGTCAGCGGGACATGGCACAAATCTACGCTGCCTGTCAGGCTTGCCAAGCGGGATGGGCCGAGGTAGTGACAGGAGAAGATCCTTTCTGTGAAAGCTTTTCTGCGCTGTGCATCCTGGTTCTACATCGGATGACCTTGTTTGGCATAAAGCATGACCTTTATAAGGTCCACAGGAACATGGTGTAAGGAATGTCAAACAGGTTTAGTCCATAAGCTGAAGAAAAGCATGTCCTCAATCATCCAGTCCTTCCAAATGAATAACTAACAATTCAATCATTCTTTTACTTCCATGTGAATTTAAATCGTCCTTTTTTTTGCTGACACCATTGATCAAACTGTTTCATGATTGACGGCATTGACGTCTTAGCGCCCACGCGCTCGTGACCACTTAGACCAAACTTAACAGCTCGTAAAGGGTAAAACATCCTTTAAGAGCAGCCTCCGTACGGTTCGACTTCCTTTGACATTAAGCCGAGATATGAACATGGTACCTGGGCTTTTGTTAGGAATCGTATCTGGTCAAGCCAGGACCGACATTTTCAAGCTGGCCAGACACGACGCTCAGTGGGAAATCGTTTGAAAAAATCAAATTAAATGAGGTGCCACACAGACATGTGGAGATTAGCTGAGCAGCGAAAGTGCAAATCCCATGGCAGTCAATTTTGATGAAAATACCAGAAAATCACAGTTATTGCCAGGAGCAGAAAAGTGCTTGTTAGAGCTGCTTGCCTGAAGTAATTTCCCTCTCTATCTCTCTCTTTCTCTCTCACTAACCACATTTTCTGTGCAAGCAAACATTTGAAGCTACACTTATTGTTTACTCTAACTGGAAAAGTGGAACCATATAAACCAACAAAAGACATTACAATAAAATACAAAACCCTCGCAAAGGCCATTAGCTCAGACCAAATCTAATACTACCAGAAATGATAACAATTAAAAGAAGCCTCAAATAAAAAGACTTCTGTCTGGAGTAATGGCATGAACATATAAATCCATCAGCCTTGAAAACTGAAAAAAAAAATATTTGTATTTAGTCTTGGAAAAAAATTCTGGCTTTACTCACTGCAGTAACCACATCACCCTGGTCAGAGTCAATGTGGGTGTGTAGTTTACACACAAAAACAACACAAGTACTGGATCATATTTAATTACAAATGCTGAACCCCAAGTATTCAGCTATTTGTTTTTCGACGTTGGGTTATCTGAGTATTTAAAATTAGGGTTTGTCAAAAACCTTTTAAGATACAGAGGGTGAACTTACTTCATTGCACGGCAGCATTCACAAATTAAAATCTTGACAAGCGTTTAGAAAATCATTTTCAGCTAATTCTTCTGAATACAAAGTAGACCACGCTTTGTGTTCGAGTGGAATTAATGCCATTGCTCATGCTGCAACGTCTCTAATCCATTAAAATGGCTGATTTCTCCTAATTAAATTGATGAAAGAGGTAATATTTGTTCAGTGAGAGGTAACGCATTTCCCAAAGGTTTAGTAGAGCATTATTATTATTCTACGCCATTAAACCTTGCTGTAATACTGTGATGTTATGAAGTAAAAAACTATAATACACCACCAGCACTTACTTGAATCGGCTGTCTCTTTTCTCACACACAGATCAGATGCATAAAAGCTTTTATTTCGCTTAATAAGGACAATTACTGATGTGGAGCTTTTGTTCTCAGAGCCATGTGATGGAGAAAGATCTGACTAAAGATACAAAACAGTGCATCACAATTCATTTCTTATTAGCTGTAGTCGTCCAATTATAAGACGCTTTATTTTATGAATTAGGAGATGCAGGGGCTTTTTTAACCACATTTTTAATCCAGTTGGCTGGTGGAGTGAAGCAGTTGCCTGCTGAAGCTAATGAACCTACTTACAGTCAGTGGACATAGTAAAACTAATAACTGTAAACAAACCAGTACACAGATCATAACTGAGCTGTGTGTTACTGAAAGATGCAGGCACTATGATCCCTACAGGTGTATTTCTGACATTTATTGTATTTAAATGGCCTGGTCCTTTTAACAGTTACCATATGGGACCTTTAAATACAGTATACAGTAACTGTAACCCATATGGTATTGACTTATGGTCATTCACTACTTCGCCCATCAATGAAAACTGACCACCATAGTGTCCAACTGACCAGATATTTATTATGGTCATTCTTGCAACACCACTGACTCAAAGAGTATTTATTCATTTAGGATTATGTCTGATATGTCGCTTGTGATTATTCGTATGCTTCCTCTCCCCATACTTTGCCACTTAGGGTATTACAGTATTTGAGATGTGGACCAATATATGCACAATACTTCCAGCACAGTGCTATGGTAATGTTCATGGCCCTGTAAGTGGGTCCCTGACAGAATAATTCTGAAGGTTTTTGAACATAGGGCTTACTGGCCACTTTATTAGACACACATTGAAAGTTTGCACTTGAAGAGTAAAGCTTAGGTTAATACAACATTTGTTGAACCTTAGCTCTGATACCTTGTTAATGTGTAGCTGCAGGATTGCATTTCATCCAGATACTTGATACAGTTGTATCCAGGGGTGCTGTTGGGGATTTCGGACCACATGAAAAGATGATCGCATTCTCCCCACCACCCCTGGCCCCACCAACCTGGTAAATTCAACACTCTGTGCTGACATGCATGTCACATTGTTGATACAGGTGGATTCAATTTTTGATGTAAGACTGATACCCAGCAAAGAAAAATGCTAAAGGCGTTTTCTTTTTTTAGTTCTTGTCTTGTGTTTGATTGTTTGATTTGCTCCACTCCTCACAAGTCTCATTTCTGCCTGGCCAGAAGCATTTCAAGTGAGTAAAATGGAAGGGAGATAGTAATGCAAAGATTCTTTTGATAGATACTTTTTTACATTCTTGAAATAATGCAATAATAAAAATGAACCCCTTCTTTAGCTGGACTGGACTGCGCAAGAACAAACGTATTGAGGATGTAACCCGTCAATCTAACCAGAGCCCCGTATTTGTATCCATCTGGGTGTTAGTTGTTCATGCACCTAATACACAAAGAAACTGCTGCACACACTCCATACCATGTCAGTACTGAGCTGCAGTCACAATGGTTCCCCCCATACATGAATAGCAGCTGGTCGGTCGGCCTTAAGGTGGTTTATTCTCATTAATGGGTTGGGTAGAAAACAGCTGACACTGCGAATAACAACATATGGACCTACAGTTAGTAACAGTACACAATAAAGTGCCCATATGGGTACTGTAAATGTTACAATGGTCTGTGCATCTATATTAAGTCATTTGCCATAAAACATCTCCAACAACTCCATGAAGTCATGGGACGCAACTGCTTCTTAAAACCTGTTGTTAGAATATTGTTTTTTAGTTTGTGTAATGGCCTTGAATTACTTGTGGTAAGTTTGACCTCACCCATCCCAACATAAATAAAACATTAGTCTCTTTTTGCAGTGTGGAGGAAAACTCAAGCTGCAACCATACAATGAAAGGCTGAAAAATCTGAAAAGGCTTAAAAAAACAGGTATGTGATGCATTAGAAAAAAAACAGGGTTAAAGGGCTGTTTTGTAGGAATGAAGCTTTTAATTTAGCTTTTTTGACTGTGCATTCCAGCAACTTATTTAATAACAGGAAGTGTTTTCACAACACAAGGTGACAGTTCCAAGCCCTGGCAAGTGAAAAATGTCCCGAGTACTCTTCAATGGTGCAGTCAAACTATCTCTATTTATAGGAGAACAGAGAATTTACCAGCTTCTGTCAACAGTCATTGTCCAGGAAAAAGAAGGACATATTTGTAAAGCTGCTGTGAATGAATGTCGACCTTAGATTAGATATTAAGATAACACCCAACGACAATACATTTCATAACAGACCTTAAAAACGTGCACAAATCAAACATACATGAAGTAAAGTGTATGTAAACTTTTGACCTTAGTTGTAGGTGCACTTGTGGGTCTTAAACAACCCTTTCCTGTTTGATGACTGATGTTACTTTAAGTATTCACGGAGAGAAAAAAGCAGCTTTTGTGCAGAACTGTGAGTGAACAGAAGTCAAGTTTGTTGTTGTGCCTGAGTACCTGACATTCTACAGTGAAGCTAATTTTCATAAGCCTGCGCATAATGCATATCATTATTGAAAATGCACATCTGCCCTTTAGTGATAAAGCTTGAACAAAGTAACGATTTTAGAACAAATCCATCCTCACACATATAAAAACTCTGAGTATTTAACACTATAAGAATTTATTTTATATAGGAACACTTAGTAGTATAGTATAAGAAAAGAATAGTAAGGTAGAATAACGACAAATCAAGGCCACACTTGTGTGAACTCATGGTTTCACTAAATACTCTAATTCAATCACATTATAGGATTTAGCCAAAAGGTTGAAAAGCATGCAGAAGCTAATTGGAAAGCTGAAGTATTTTAAATATAATAATCAGTATGTGTGGACAGCTATCTGTTGTTCCGACATCAGGTATAAACTGGCAAACCTTTTAGCAATGCACTAAATATATGAATATATAGATTGAAATGTACATGTTGGTTTAAGACTGGAAGTTGAAGCATGGCTGAAGAAATGCTAGACTGAAAGTCTGCATCATTTTAATGTTTGTTAAATTTGTAAAATTATGTCAATAAACATTTTGATTGAAAAAGTATCGAGATCTTCATTGCTGTGTTTTACTATCGCTGAACATTTTATAATACATTGATTAATACAAGTAGCACACATCTGACCATCACCAGAGCCTGCACTGTGTTCTAGAGCAGTCTTGGTGTTGTTCTGGATAATCAACTGACCTTCTCTTCTCATGTAACTAACATGACAAGATCGTGTCACTGTCTCCTCTACAAGATCAGAAAGATTCGGGCCGTTTCTCTC
>JAYDZG010000013.1:2146110-2158027 GCA_034509265.1 Microcambeva bendego
GTACTGTTCAAGCAGACAACAAATAGGACAAAACAACAGAAAACCTCAGTGTGCATAACTACTCACCCCCATAAAGTCAGTGCTTTGTAGAGGCACCTTTTGCGGCAATTACAGCGGCAAGTCGCTTTGGATAAGTCTCTATGAGCTTGCCACATCTTGCCACATTTGCCCATTCCTCAAGGCAAAACTGCTCCAGCTCATTCAAGTTAGATAGTTTCTGCTGGTGAACAGCAATCTTCAAGTCTGACCACGGAATCTCAATTGGATTAAGGTCTGGGCTTTGGCTAGGCCATTCCAAAACATTTACATGTTTCCCCTTAAACCACTCAAGTGTTGCATTAGCACTATGATTTGGGTCATTGTCCTGTTGGAACATCCCTGTATTTATCACCACCCATCTTTTCCTCAGCTTGGACCAGTTTCCCAGTCCCTGCTCATCTGAAAGCTTTATCGCCTTTATTTAAAGAGACCTACATTACTGTTACATTATACCGTCTGTGCAATGAGGGTTAAGGGCCTCGCTCAAGGGCCGTCCTGTACCCCAACCATTAGGCTACGGCTGGACCCAATTCCTGCTCAACATGGTCCCATTGTACTGCAGGGAAAAACTCGACACTCACCCATTGACCAACCCATCTTATTCACGCCCTCAAATTTACTTGGGCAAAGTTTATAGCAGCACATTCACCCTTTGCATATATTTGCGAAATAAATTCATATGACCCCCACATGGAAGTCTTAAATAGTAGACTTAACCCTTATTTAAAATAATATTTGATATTATTAATTATGTATAATACACATTTGTAATACATATTGGACTAGTAAAATTAGACTTAAATGTGTATTGCTTATGCATTAGTTTAACATACAACATAGAACATCTATGTGCACTAAGTTGTAAAGGCTCATTTGTCTAATTCTCCTTGGAGTTTTATTTACAATTTGGCTTATTTTTGTATTCATGCCATGTTTTTTATGAGCAAGACAAGTAAAAACCTACTTATTAGAATTTCATAACACTAATAACATTGGCTTCAGTGTTTCCAACCAGCTCAGCTCTCATTCTGTCCTTCAATGCTTCACAAAACAGCACCATCCGTGTGGCCATTAGAACAGGTATGAAAGAGTTTAATTTATAAGTGATGATACCTGCAAGAGTTTCACCCAACACTGGGAACTGCCATCTGTCTCAAAGCTAAAGAACAACAAACCTATTAACACTGCTGAAAGTATTTCCAGAGCGCATTGCCATGCACCCACAGGCCCCTGGTAATATGACGCGACCACGTCATGAGCCCCATACCCAACATTTTTTCCTCTTCTCACTAAAAACGAACAAGTGCACACCGAGACAGAAGTCTGCACCAGCCATGGAGGAAACCTCAGAGAAAATTGCAATTGCCTTGGCCGGACCAGATGATGTTCAACAATTGATGCCGCCTGTGAGTATCATATATCCGCGAAATTGTTTCAACCATTGAACTTATGGTATGATGATGCTGATCTGATTAATCTACTAACGGTTAGATAAACTGTCTTATGACGTGTAGTTTTGGTGTACACGCTAATCACGATCTTTGTCGCAAGCTTTCTATTGCGTCATAAAGACCCATTACGCACTGGGTTAATCAGACAGATCCAGTCGGTCCTGGGAATCAACCAGTAGTCCAGATGCTTCAGCGTCCCGGTACGTGACGTTTTCATCCTCTGGATGACTGAGATGAACTTCTGTATGATTGCAGGCTTACACCAGTGTAGCCGTGAAGCCCTCCGGCTCCGTGCGCGCTCTCAAGATCGCAGTGGGCGCGCTGAGCATCGGGGCCGCGCTTCTGCTGCTCGGCGCTTTTGGGGTTTTTTACTTTTGGAACAGCAACAGCAGCCACGTAAGATACCTGCTTCTCAGTCCTTTTGTAATAAACTGCATCGTTTATTTTGTTTTTCTTAAGCTGTCATTAAAACGATCTGTGCTTGGAATCGGGTAAATGATGGTCTGGCTGAAGCGCAAGGTCCGAGAGGTGGAGGCTATTTTGGGTTTTCATAATGTAGGATGGACCAGCTTAGGAATGCTGCATCTTGTTTTTCAAGTTTTGTCTTTCTAAATTGGTTTTAAAAAGAAGTCAATGTCACATTTAAGATTGAAGTTAAAGATGCCCAAATAGGCTCTATAGACACAGACAAACCATGTTAAGGTTCCTTAAAGCAGTGGTCCACAACCGGGCCATGGGGTTATTTATTACCGGGCCACACATAAAAAAGGAATTTACATGGTCAACATTTACCAGACGCTTTTATCCAAAGCAATTACAATTATGACTCTTTGAGCAATTAAGGTTTAAAGTCCTTGCTCAGGGGACCAACCGCAGTAACCTGGCTGTGGTGAGGCTTGAACCAGTGACTTGCTGCTTAATATCACTAGGAAACACTACTTCACGGCTATTATTTTCAGTGTGTGTCTTACACACACATTGTCACTTCCAGGTTACACCAGAATCTTGTTTTTGAATAAAAATCTCGTTTAACATCAATCATGAGGAATATAATTAATCCTCCCGACCCCGGCGATTCGTGAAATACCATAAATATTAATGGCAGGGCATTTTAAGTTTTAAATACTTGATTCAACTCAACACAAATAAAATATAATAGTCAATGAATTGAAGGGCCCATCGTGGTTGAACTGACGCTGGTGTGAAGAATCCTGTGTTGACCAACATGAACACAGTAAATTTTCAGTTCATAATTTGCTAAACTATGGCAAATTGACTCTTAAATACTTTCTTATATACAGCACAAGGGTCTCTGGGATCGGTGGACAACCCCCACCTCTGGTCACCGAGAAGTTCCTCCCACATTAGCTTGAGTTACCTGTAGGTATCAGTATTCGTGTATGTCATAAAGAAGGTGGACTGACCGCTCTGAACTGCTTCTAGGTTTGAGGGACTAAATGAATGGGTCTTTGTGTGCTGTCATGAGCCCTAGCCAGTGTGTTTCTGTCTTGCATCGTGTTTTTGGACGATCGGGATGAAATGCTTACTGAGAAAAAAACAGCTTTGGTACTAGCATTTGTAAACACCTCTTTAAATATATATTTGATTATAAACATAATGGCAACATTATGTACCATTATAGGTAGTGAATAAATGATTGTGTATGCACCACTTCTGTACAGCTTTGTGCTCGCTGTGACCTTCATCAAGACAAAGCGGTTAATAACGATGAACAAATAATGTCAGTTTTTAATGTTAGTATTTAACATCTATGATGAACTCACCCCGAGCTAAATAAACTCTTTATAGAATGAATTAATTCTACCAGATTGAATTAACTCCCACCGTGAACAGATGATGAGGTTATTTATAAAAGTACCGCCATGCCACTCTGTAACATTGTGAGCCGATGAGTTTCACTGGCAGCAGAATTTATCTTTGAAGCAACCATCTGTATTCTGTGTGATGTATCACATAGCTTGAGTGAAAGGGCCGCTTCATGTGACCACCTACGCCTGGTGCAAAAACAAACAGCCCAACCTGAAAAAGCAACAAGGGTCGCGTATGAGCGGTATGAGTGGAGCCTGCTCCACATCAGTTGGGTCAGGAAAGTTAATCCGAATGTTCACAGGTTCCCACATTATCATTCTAAAGGCTTTTTAGAGTTACAGACAGCTTGTAACAGTTTCAACACTTTAAGGGCAGTGATGGCTTGGTGGGTAAGGTAAGTACCAGGTTAGTAATTAGAAGGTTGCCGGTTAAAGCCTCACCACCAAGTTGCCACTGATGAGCCTATGAACAAGGCCCTTCTGAAAAATCATGTCTGCTAAATGCTGAAAATGTAAATGTGATTAGAATAGAACACACATGTTATATAAGGCCTAGGATTGTTTTAGTCCTAATAAAAACTTACTTACAAGCAAATACAATGCAAAAGTAAAAAAAAAAACAACCCAAAAAACACCCACCTTAAGCTGTGTACATCCGTCCAGACACTTTCGATGTAATCCAAGCACCATCAAAACAGTTCTGTCATGAATATAAAAGCTGAAAAGTAGGAAACAAAGCACTGAGCTGACATTGACACAGAAACACAAACTCTCTTACCGATTCGTCACGTTTGCTGAGCTCATGTTATCAGGAGCTCAATTAGTCAAGCTTTAAGGTTCTGATTTTGAAGCAGGGACTCTTAAAGCCCGTGACATTGGTACTGGGGGTCCAAGGTCTGCCAAGAAATGATGTTATACACCATTACACCACCTGCAGCTGCCACAACTGTTGACACAACAAATCGACACAGAGTGTGTTTATGGATTCAGATATTTAACATCTATCTATATGTCTCAACAAAACATTTTGATACCAGCAAGATGTTTCTGTCGACTGTTGTGCACTCCTATTTGTCCCTGCACATCCATTATTGGCTGTTTTATTTGCTACACCTCTTATAAACATTTACATTTATTCTTTAGCATTTAGCAAGGCACTTTCATCCAAAGTGACTTACAGTACTGTGACATTATATAATCTGAGCATTTGAGAGTTAAGCGCCTTGCAGCCAGGGCTTGAACCAGCGACCTTCTGATTGCTAGTACCACGAAGTAAAGACATTCAACTTGTATTGTTTTTAGAAAATTACACCTGTACAATGCTAAGTCTTGACGTTAGATATAGCAGATTATAAGAGTTTTGCTAGCGTGGCTTTGACGGCTTGATTATCAGAAGTCCTGGTTGGACATAATTCCATATGGATTGTGAAGAATCGCCATCTTGTTTAATGAACCTCTCTACATTGATAATATAGGTATTGAATAAACTATAACGGTCATTTAAAAGCTTGTGTTAAATTGTGTTGTCTATATTATATGCGAACATAGAAGTCACTGGGTGAGGGGTAATTTATTCTTATTATTTTTTCACATCACTGTTCTGTTATCCAAGCAGTGTCTGTGTCGTGGTAATATTCCCATCGTACAGTGTTGTGAAGTTGTTAAAGATGAATGACATTCCATTTTCTTGTTTCCCTTTTCACCTTCTACAGGTGTACAATGTCCGTTACAGCATGAGCATCAACGGCAAGGTGGAAGAAGGCTCCATGGAGATCGACTCCCTGAACAACTTCGAGAGGTTTACAACAGGAAGCAACAACGACGAAGCCGTTGAAGTCCACGACTTTGAAATTGTAAGCGGCCTTTAATTTTTTTTCACACTTGTCCATGTGAGTTAAATATTTTTTTATTCGGGATGTTTATTAAGATGTTATATGCTATAAATTCAAAATAAATGTCACATTTACAATAATCTGTGCTAGAGAAATAAACACTTCCTAATGTTTTCCTAATAAACACAACAGTACAAGTCTAGATATCTCATTGTCCAGTTTTGAGCCCTTCATGTCTTAGTACCCGATTATTAAAAATGATTGTCATCAGATTTTAGTCAGGAGAGCATTAGCACACAATAAACCGAGGAAATAATAGTCATAGTCATGCATTGGTCAGCGGTGAGCACAGTTGAAAGACTGGCAGCATGCTTTGCAGGTAGTAAACCTAGACCTCCTCTTATAAGGTTTATAATCAGATCATTTGCTCACATAGACTGATCATATGATGCTTTAAATATTAGATTCATTTAAACATGTTATAGGGTAGCTATTATTGGCTGAGTGGGCAGCACTGTAAACACTGAATTGTCCTAAAATGATAATGTGTGTGTGTGTTGTGCGCTGAGATGGACCGGCACCCCATCCAGGGTGTTTCTGTGTGCCTTGCTTCCATTGAAAATTTAAGATATGCTCCAGTACCCCACCTGCAACCCTGATTGAATAAGCAGTTTAAAAAAGAGATTGTAATTAAATGTTAAATGCAGTTTGATTTATAAATACTCCATTGTATGTATATATAGACCAAGACTCTAGACACATTTTCCTTTATTTATTATGCCTTAGATCAGGTCAGTTTAAATTAAAGGCCGTGAGCATCACTTCCAGCCTACTTCATACACAATTCATTCAAATTTAATGCTACAAATGCTTCCACCCATCATAAATACGATGTATTTTGTATGAGATGAGTGGAAATGCAATCGGCTGTGTTACGTCTCATCAGTTACGATCACTTGAGTGGTGTGTGTTTCGTTCAGGGACTTACCGGAATCCGCTTTTCTGGAGGACAGAAGTGCTACATCAAGACTCAAACCAAAGGGCATCTTCCGGACGTCGAGTTTTTGAACAAGGAGTCTCTGACGTTCGAATTGGTGAGTTTGAGCCTTGCCCACAAATGCTTTTCTGTCTGTGAGCAAGGATCGAATGATTCAGAATGTTGTTTTACTGGTGAAAATCCCACCACTCCACCTGGGTCCCGGGATTAAATCACTTTAGCTGTGTTTGAAAGCAGAACTAAAAGGATCCATTGCGATTCCAGTTCTTTTTTTTATTCTCGTATGGCTTCCATTCGTATTTACAGACGTTCTTATTTAGAGCAGCGTACAGACGTGCTCAGTTTTCCCCTCAGTCAACATTTCAAAGTGCCAAATATAGTCCAATTAAAGAAAAGAAACCTACTGACACGCTGTTAGAACATTAGGGGTCATGAAAAAGAAAAGTTTCCTGTTCTTTTATTTAATAGTTAGCTTTTATTTCCTGAAGTACTTAGTGAAGAGCTGGCTCTTCGGTCGTCAGCGTGACACAGCTCAGCTGTTCTTTGCTTATCTTTATTCTACCACCTAGGTGCTATGGGGAATATCATCGAGTCTTCCTGGAATTTTGAGAGTTGGGTCAAAATGACCCGGTGGCCTGTTACACTAGCCTGTCGCTAAGTCTCGTTGGTTTGAATCTCAGGTGTGCTGTCAACCTAACCAGGCACAGTACAGGCACTTGGTTGACTTGGCTTTTTATTGATGACACAACCGTGGACGATTGAGGTGTCTGCATGAGAGACAAACGTTTCACAGCCAGCAGTGATCGACTCTCGGTTCGTGATATTTACCTCAGTGAGCCTCTGGTCAAAATGAATATTTTAGGAGGAAAATTGGTCGTGATCGTCTGTGAAATTGTAAATAACTACATTGGGTAAAATCGAAAAATGAACATTTGCATGGTTTAATATTTGCTTGTTTTTATGTAGGCGAGGCATTTTTGGCGTCTGCAGCCAAGCATTGTTGTCTTAATTGAATTTGATACAGGATGCCAGTAGACAAAGCTCAGAGGGAAGGTGGCGTAGCAAAGCTTTGGGAGACTGAAAAACGGGCGTGTTTTGATTAAACTTGAACATTCATGAAATTCATGAAATGATTATGCTTGATTATTATTGGAAGTGACTAGAGTGTGTCGTCTAGTGTTTTTTTTTTCCTCTGGACATGAAACAAAGGAATGAAAAAATGATGTTATTTGATTGTGCGAGCACAGCCACAGCTTTTGGCAGAGTGTAGCAGAGGACCAGCACTTAGTGATTCTGCCTGAAGCTCTTCCATCCAGTTTTTCAAACACGAATGAAGTCCACAGCTCTGGAGACCCTCACAAAAGCGGCTCGCGGCTCGGTTTGTGGGGCGAGCTGCCAAGACCGGGCTCCAAATTAGAACGCCGGCGCCCTCTCACCTCACAGCTGCGGCATTCATTTTGCATCGTGCATTTAAAGATGACACTCTTTAAACAAGCGCGGCTGTGAAGTTGCTTCGTTCTTTTTGGAACGCGCATTCGTTTTTTAATGATTTAATGCAAATGGCCGATTGAATATTCATGCCACGTATGGCGTCTACGGTGAGCTTGCTGGGCCGCGCTGATAAGGGTGGTCCTGTCAGACGCGATGCTTTGCGGCGTCTTAGAGCTTTATGTGTATGGCTGGGAGGAAAAGTATGAAATGGATGGCAGACGCGTATTGAAATGAATGAGAGATGGTGAGTAATTCCACGCCGGCTTTGCGGTTGCGCTTGGCATATCAATTTGGTATTTGGGTAGGACTAGAAAAGAATGCACCGAGGCGACGTTCCAACCTAAACCCGAACAAATCAGAGCAAACTTTTTCAGGCGGGAATAAACAATGCATCTTCCTTTCCTTTCTAAATCTCTTAAGTCTCTTCCATACAGTCTGTTTATTGGATGATAGATGACGAGGCATCTTGGATGACCAAGAAAGGTAAGACAGATCAGCTGCTTATGTTTGATTTCTACAGGATGATGAGATCATGCCTGCCAAGTTTGAGGAGGAGTCTCTGATATGGGTCGCCGCTGATCAGCCTCTCAAGGACAGCAGCTTCCTCAGTGCCAAAATCCAGGACCTCTGCAAAGATCTGCCAATCTTCTGGCTGCGTCCCACCTACTCCAATGGTAGCACAAGCTTATTATTTTCCATTTCTCTACATATTTAGAGCATCAGCAGTCGCAGGTCTTTAGCAAGGTCACCACCAGCCAAGAACTGCAGGACCAAATGACATTCGACCAAATGCCCTTTCGCTGTAGAGCATCTATTTAACACATGAAAAGATGCTGCAAGCATCAAGGCCTTGACATTTGAAGAAGACGGTGATGGAGCATTCAAAAAAGCAAAATATTAGTCATTATTTATGGTCAGTTGGCCAAAAGAAATAGTTCTCTTTTTATTTATTTGTTTACACTGTCTTTGAAGACCACACCTACATAGTCCAGTTATCCCGCCCTGCAGGCACTGGCAATTATGCCCACTAGATGATAGCGACACTGAGTTTTGAACCGATGAGTTCAGAATCTTGGCAATGGTGTGCAAGTCGAATATCTCTCTAAAGGAAATATTTAGACAGAGCTTAATAACACAGCTCTTAAGTGACCTCAGGGTACGCAAGGACCTATTGTGGAGTAAATGAGTCGATATGTGATTACGGTTTTCATCCACCCACTCTAGGGAAGCAGGATGAAAGATCAGGTCCAAGAACCAGACGTCAAACCGAGAACAACGATGAAGACGAGCCTTCCATCAACCCAGCTAACCCTTACCATGTAAGTTTAACTGGGCTAGATCTAGATCTAGCTTTAATTTACCAGAACGAGCAGGACGATCGAGCCAGCGTGGAGAGCGAGAGCGTGAGAGATGTACGGCCGAATTAAAATGCAGAAGTCACAGAGGACGCCACGTGATTGGCAGGTTTAACATAGCGGTGGCTGTCCGCCTGCAGCCGTATTTAACATGGCAGTAATTTCAATAAAATGTGAAGATTCGTTTGGCGAAACTGTCCATCCCGATTGTAGTCACTCCGACTCCGCGGGCTAGATCGCTGCATGGCGATACATCAGAAGTGTCAATCCACAGCTCGCCAGTCCATACTTGTCTCCATCAAATTGCTATTTGAACATTTCTAGCCCACAGTCGTGTTTTTTTCCCCTTTTGAGAGACGAGTAAACAAGTTTATTTTTTCAATGCAGAATTTATGTGTTATTTACGGCTCAGGTTTTGTGCTCTGTGTTGTAGATTCTCACTATTTATCCCTCGCCTTTATCCAAAGCGACTTATAATTGCTCTAACGATCAATACAAGCAACTGTGGGTTAAGGGGCCTCAATCAGGGGATCAGCGTTGGCGAGTCTCGAAGCAGTGACCTTCTAATCACTAGTCCATTACTTTAACCACTGTCCAAACACATATGTGAACTGACGTAACTGAACACCCCCGTGGTCGGAATAGTGGGCAGACGTGACAGATGTTGGGGTCACTAGAGGAGGCCATCTAATCCCTATTGAGACCTAATCCCTCCTGTCTCGCTGTTTGAGCTTAAAACTAAGCATTCGGGATCCTTGGCTCATGCTCAGTGTTCCATAGAACGACTGGACCTTCTGGGAGCCTGAACAGGGTGCTTTCTTAACTGCTTATCCCGAGTCGTTCGCTGGAGCCTATTCTGGCACACAGTAACGTTTACATGTTCAGCATTTAGCAGACGCTTTTCTCCGAAGCAACTCACAGTTACATTATACAGTCTAAGCAGTGTGGGTAAGGAACCTTGCTCAAGGGCCCAACAGCGGCAACATAACTGTGGCGAGGTTTGACCCGGCGACCTTCGGATTATTATTCCTGTACCCTAACCACTACGTCTGACCCTGACATCCTGAATGGGATGCCAGTCCATCGCAAGGCAGACATACACACCTATAGGACAATTTTGAATATTACAAATAACCTGACTGCATGTTTTTGGACTGTGGGAGGAATCCCAAGCATACACAGGGAGAACATGCAAGCTCCTTACAGAAAGTCCATCTGCTTTGATAACTTGGGGATCAAACCCAGGACCTTCTTGCTGTGTGGCTCGGGCTATCGATCTCCGGCTAACTATGGCGTGTTCTCTCTCGACCTTTACAGCGACGACCCGAGGGTGAAGAGGGCTCCATGTCTTTCGATCCCATGCTGGACCACACCGGCGTGTGCTGCTCCGAATGCCGCCGGAGCTACACACACTGCATGCGCGTCTGCGAGCCTCTGGGTGGTTATGAACCGTACCCATACCACTACAGAGGTTGTAGGCAGGTGTGCCGCCTCATCATGCCCTGCAGCTGGTGGGTAGCACGCATCATGGGCCTCGTCTAAGAGCCGGAAAGCCTTTATAGCCAAAACAATAATACCTCCATCATGACCGGTGTTGGACTCGATTCGAGTCAAATGGGCTTTTCGGTTTCATGGTTGGAGTTTTGATTCATTTAAGAACGAATATAAATTCTAGTTATATATAAAATATATTAATATTACACAAAAATGATCATTTGAACAGCATTAAATGAACAGTACGGATTCTGAATGTTTTCGTACAGAACAGCGTGGAGGTTTTTTTCTTTTTTGATGTAAATACATGGAATAATTTGCTCGTCTTCAGCATGCTAGTCTTTGAACGGCACAAATTATGAACGCCTGGACGATATATTAAAGACAGACATGCTGGCTTTAAACCGTTCCCCTCGGCGATCGCTTTTGATCCAATATGAAAGCTATCTGCTCACGTTTGAAGTTGATTTTTAAAAGCGCCTTTTAAACATAAAACCAAAGTTTAATAAAGATCTTTTTCTACAGTCGGGCCTTCATCAGTTTGTTATTTTTCCTGTGTATTTATCAGTCGCTGCCTTTAATGGCGACAACCAGAAATGTTCAAACGACGCCAGGTTAAGAAACAAGGCAGAAGCTTTTTAATGCTTGCTGCTTTTATGGTGTGAATTCTTACCCATGATGCAAATGGCCCGAGCTCCTTTTGAAGTCTGGTAGAGAAGCTCTAAGCGAGGAAATGAAGAGTTTGGTGAGCTGCAGAGAGGAGACCTGGGAGATGTTCAGAGAGAATGCAGACGGAGCAGAAGACGTTTGGACATCACTTGTGAAATTCTACACTCTTCAGTTAAAAGATCACCCAGAGAGAGAACCAGGGAAGAAACCTCAGCACATGTTAGTGTGGCTAGTGTATTCTTTCTCTAGAAGACAAGTGTGTTGGAGAAAAAAAGGCATTATGATTCATCTAAAGGAGTTTTTTAATCATCAGAAACTCTTAAATGGTCCTTTAAATACAGAATTCCTTAAAAATCTAAAGTGAAGTGTTGCATAAAGTTCCTTAACGGTCTCTTAGTATTATTTAAGGGATGCAAACCTTCATCTTAGACTCATTTGTTCAGTTGGATTTTATTTTGTTATTTATTTTAGGACCAGTTAAGAAAACTGTCCTTACTATAGAAATCATGGAACTTTACTGCAGTGAAGCAACTTCACAGTTTCAGCTTAGTTAAGTAAAACATTTTTAGGGATTTTATGCAACACACTACAACACACTTAAGTAATTCCCTAACTAACTTAAGGTTAAAAAGGATAAAAACAAGGCATTTTAAGCATCCGGGCACTAAACTGGTGTTCAAAAGCCTTTTAGGTTGACACTGTTGAGCTCTTGAGAAAGGCACATAATTAGTAGTTTATTTATTAGGATTTTAATATCAGA
>JAYDZG010000013.1:2194749-2209369 GCA_034509265.1 Microcambeva bendego
TGCGCACAGACACACAGACACACACACAGACAGACAGACAGACACAAGCTGTAACCTCTATTGGTTTTATAGACCCGTCCCAAATACGGATGGCTGTAAAAATTAGATTTTGCAGAATACCATGTGTAAAACTACTATTAACTAATAAAACTTCCAAAGACGGTGGAGTTGTAAAGAATTTTAAATACATGAATCTTTGGAAAATTGCTTAAAGTTCTTTATTAATATAATTCAAAAGTATTGTACAAGTTAATGTAAGTTTTTTTTTTCATATAATTTATTTTGACACAAATTCGTCTGTGGTAATCAAACAGTCATGGACAATAATCTCAGATTCACCTCACTCACATCTTTGGACTGTGGGAGAAACCTAAATAGACACCGTGAGATCATGCAAGCTCCAAACAGAAAAATACACTTATTCGGTTTAATGGTATTTTAATACTTATTTTTTTCACATGGAAGTTGTTAGTATTTGTTACTAGTACTAGTCAGGATAATAACTAATAAGTATGCAACTATCGCCCATGTTTGTACTAATGAATAGTCAGGCGTGAACTTGGATTAAATGATGCTATAATATCGTAACATACTTAACATTACAGTACTTTAAATAATATCGTCTCTGTTGTGTTATTATTTATACAATTCGAAATAAAACCTTTAAAAATGCTTCAACGCTTGTTTACGACATAATTCGACTAGGCGCTGTTATCAGTCAAGCCCAGCACAGTTAGCTTAGCATTGCTAACGTTTAAAAGTGTTCGCGCTAAAGTACTTACTTTTATAGAACAAGTTACAGTAGAAGAGTGAGCCAGACGGCAGCACTAGTCGAAAACTGAAGCTTTAAAGCTTATTCAAGTTTCACATTTTGCTGATTTCTGGTCAGAATGTGAAGGAGTTCTGACTCCACAGAGCGACGTCAATATTGTGCTTGAAGGCTTCATCACAGCGGGACGTCCACGTGAGAACCTGGTTTAGGGGTGGAGTCTGGCGGTCTTTTCCCAAATACACTCGTATCCACTACAGATGTTTACTATTTAGGTCCTGACTTAAAGACTTCGACAACAAGTCTAGTGTACTTCATATTAATATAAAAACTATTTGGTATTTAGCCTGCCAGCGAGACAGCGGCTTATGCTGTTTGGTGCTGAGTGACGCCTCAGAGAAACAACAAGTTACTCTTTTTTAATGAACCTAATATACTTTACATGAAAACATTTTTACATTTTGAAAACACTATTGTTGGTACATGTAAGCTTACCATTGTAATATTCACTTGTTTTGAGAAACGTATATGAAAAATAGTAAGGGTTGCAAAGAAATGTTAGTCTAATACAGGGTAGGTGTTTGCATCTACTTGGTGGGAACATTATAACAGCCATGATGCCAAATTTAGTAGTTCTTTAAATATGTGTACCACATCTGAGTTCCCAAATTTAATTTGGTTACCTTGACCACGACCAAGTGCACTGAAGCGGGCTATGTGGGTGTGGTCATTCATTGGTCGAACAGAATAGACACTGGAAGCTCTATATAAAAGTCTAATGCAAATGCAGACTCTATTAAAATTCTGCAAAATATGAAACACCACAACATCCACAGAGAGCAAACCAAAAATCATTCTGTGTTTGCTATTGAAATTGTTACTGTTTTCCATTATCGTGGTGTACTTGTTCTCAGCATCCATTGGAGACTATTGTCACAGCATCCAGATAACTCCTTGAATCTTCATGGGTTCTCTTGTACGACTAGAAAAACTCTACTTTGCCGGGTAGTTTAGAATTTTGATGAGAACTGTACATTGTAAAAGTGGCCTACAGAAACTACTCAAAAATAAAAATGTAATGAAATGTTATGGTCGCTTTTAATTACAATACAATTAACCTGTTGTGTAATTTCATGATGACAGAAAAGAACATGTACACATTTCCAGAGATTGGAACATGCAGGCAAGTGAATAAGAGTAGGTAGCTTGAAAATAAAAGTATAATTTTGCTTAATTCATAAGGATAATTTCTAGTTAGTCTTCATCTTTTGTGGATAAATTAAAGTTTGGGATTCATAAACTCTACATCCATTTTAAGTGCTTGTGTGTGTGGGTGTTGTTCTCTTTCTATATACGAGAAAGTGTTATCTGTGTTAATCACAGACTATCTATGTACACTGACCATAGATAAGAATAGCCTGTATGGCTCTGTCAGGTATAATTTGTTTTCTAACCTGTCAGCTGTGCCATGTCATCCATAGAGTCTCGCTCCAGAGATGATCGTAACGTTTGGTCACATGTCAAGCCCGAATAATTGAGCAGGTAACTCTGTGGCATCTGCTCCACGATTACCGCTGGAAAAGTCAGTGGATCTGCCAGCTGCACATAAAAGCACAAGAGAAATATTAAAATATTGTTTGTAATGTATCACACAGATCTTCATATGGCAGTGAATGAAAACCCTTCATGTCATCAGCATTAGCTGGTTCAATAATAGAAGTGGGCTGAGTGAATCAAGGTCATGCTCGGCTTTCATTATGTGGCCCACGCAGTGAAGCAGTACATGAATAATTTAACAATAAAATATGCTTCCAGCACTTTTAGCCCACTTTTATAATGCACTACAGCTGGATAAGTCAAATTACTTGCAATAATCTACTTTTGAGACACAATTGCGAGAGAACGTTTGTGAGTCACTTTAAAGAACCTGCATTTTTGTGTTAATTACTCAAGAAATGTGGTCAGATCTTTATCAAGTAAACGGTTTGCGCCTAATTTCTTGCCTTGGACCTGAAGAGCCTGCAGTTGTTGGGGAGGATGTAACTCAGAAGTGTAGCAATTTTTAGCCAGACCTCAACCCAACTGTGATGTTGTGGCTTGACCTAAAGAGGGCTAAAATTCAGCACAAAGTTCCCCCACACCGTGCATCTCTTTTCTACAGGAAATGCAAATAAATGTTTCGACACATTAAATTATCTTCTCTAGCTTATACCGCAAAGTTGTTTGCTACTAGTTCAATACATTTTCAGTTTGACTTGGATTTGGCTTGGACTTTGAATGAATATGAGACCATTATTTGCATAAACAACCTGTCAATTCAGGTAATTATAAAGAATATATTTTTTACTGTCATTTATTTTTTACATATAAACATATGAATATACTGGAAAGTTTAAGATATTACTTGCAAACCGTCGTCTTCTTGTTTGATTGCGCCCTCCCAAGCCCCCTCAGTCTGCTGAACCGCAGCAGCCATGTTCATCACTTGTGAAGGGTCTACGTAGTCATCACAGTCTTCCTCTTCAAGTTATGAAGACTGGATTCCAAGTTTCAGAAAGATCCTGCTTAATTTAAGTCTTTTAAGGCCTAACAGAACTTGTTTGATAATCCATATTAAAACAGCAGCGAAGGCACGTATGAAAGTTTCACTTCAATTCTGGTTCCAGAGAAGAGGCCATAAAGCTGGGTGTCTGAAAAAAGAGGAACCAAGTATGTTAGTTCTGCTAGCATGTTTAAAATCAGTCATTTAGAGGAATAACACACTCAGTCCAAACATCATCCGTCACTGCTTTCTACAGACTTACTCGATCAGCTTAAGATTCAGAGCAGACGTCGCATCTTAGCCTAGCTTAGGATAGTTCTTCGTTCCTTTAATGTTATTACACTCTGTAAGCATTTTCTCTCGCCCTCCATGCCTGCTCTAGCTGCACTCTCTTATCTCACTTTGTAGACACACCACACATGAAACAGGAAGGAAGTGTCTTGTTGACGTCACGGCAAGCAAGAGTGGGTTAAAACAACTGCAGTCGAGATGGAAAAGTCTAACCAAATTTGAGGCCCGTATTATACAAAGTAAATTACTCTCAATTAAAGAATGCTTCACGGTGGCACTCTGCTTTTCATGTCATGGGCAGTCGTGTACTTGAGCATAAGCATAGTAAAAGAGTAGTTACAATATAGTTCCAAGAGTAAAAGAACATACACCTGCTGTTTTTAAACTAGAATTACAGATGGTAATTTGCAAGCACTTTCAGGCCACATCATTCTTTTCTCCAAACAAGCAAATCAGAACCTGTTTTGGTGTAATTTTATCAGTTAAACGATAAAGATCAAGATTTCTTTGAAAGCATTGTACTGTTGCGTTGGTCATATGTTTTGCATCAGTACCTTACTACTTACAAACATTCCAGGCTTAAAATGGAGCAAAAAGGGATCAGACTGTGCACCACTCATCATCCGCATCAATTCATGCCTCTCAAGAGCATCTCAACGACATGATGCTACAATTACCATATTCTAAATGTGTGATTTATACCAGACTAATGGTTCAAACTGAGAAGAAATCTCTCAGTATTAAAACCAACGTGTGTCGAATACATTCACTAGTTCCAGGAGCAGGTACTTTCTTCTTTTTGTTTGCCAGGAAAATCAAGATTTCACTGACAAGATTAATAATAAGCAAAAGTGACACAATTAAATCTAAAAATAGCTAGAGGGACTGAATCCAGTCTGACAGCACTACATATCAACACCAGCAGTGTCTAAATTATTAAATGATTAGCTATCCCTGTGGGCAAGGAAATCTTTTAATGAAGTGTTTCTCAACTGGTCCCCTAATGTGACTCACATAACCATTATGGATGTGTGAGAAAGATTCAGCAGTAATCAGATCAGCCATTAAAGTGCATTTTCGATAAAAATAGGAACACAAAATCAATAAAAGCAACCAGATGTGTTTTATAAATGAACCATGGTGCGCTTGCTTTAAGCTAATGATAAATAAAATTCAAGGTTAGTCTGAGCTAATTTAAAAGCCAGATAATAAATATTCTACCGTGCTCATTCATTCCAGTGATTTACAGAGATGAGCCAAAATAATAAATCTACAACATTTTGTGTTGACTTTAAGATGTGTTTTAGATCATCGCTCTGCTGGAAGACCTAATGGTCTAAGTTTGCTGGCTGAAGCAGTTAGGCTGGGATTTGTCCATGATGCAGTCCAGATACCAAGAAGTCAAACAATTTGTAATAATAACACCCCATCCATCACGGTTAACTATCATACCTCATAATTTTTCTGCATGGCCATATTTGTGTCTGTGCCATACCCACTTCTGATGTCTGTTGTCAATGTTTCTCTTATCTGTAGAACATGACCCTACTGAGCTCCAGGAATGACTAAAAACTGTATTAATAGGAGAGGGTTAGTCTTTGAAATTACAGCCCTTTTTCAGGCATCTCTCCAAAATGACTTAAGGTTGCGTAGGAGGTGTCTTATTATAGTTCTGACCCCAAGGTCTACCTTCTTGTCCCTTGGTGATTCCTCGGTCAGTCAAACCATTCTCATTGTGGGGACATACACAGATATAAAGCATCTTTTCTCAGGTGCTTTTAAACTTGTTCCTTTTCTTAAAGCATATCGTGATTTACGCAGCTCAACAATCTTGTTGCACATCATAACAGTATTATTCAGTATTATTTCCACTGTGATAGATGGGACAGGAAAATGAGAGTCATCTCATACCACAGTAAAACAGAAAGTCGATAATTTAACCGTTTCTTATCGCTCAGGATAACTTAAACATACCCAGGAATATAGTTAAAGATTAAAAATACTACACAGTTAGGTTTCATAAGGGCTCCAGCATTTTTGGAGGAACTGCAGGTACAAAAAAAATCATATTAAATTGGTGCAAGACCATGAATTAAAAGCTACTGAAAACAGATGGCTTTTCACATGTCTGTTACACATGTCTATAGACATTGTTACATCAAATTTAGTCCGATTTATTTGTAGAGTACTCATTACACTGGCTATTATTAAACCAAATGTATGGATTCCAGATCCAGAAACCTCTAATGAGCAAGCCGAGAGCGACAGCGGCAGGAAAACTCCCTAAATATTATAATAAATAAACCTAGAGAGAAGCCAGACTCAACAGGGATCGCTATCCTCTTTGGGAGGCCTTGAGGATCAGTCCGGATCTTTCTCCTACTGGAAAAATTATAGCGAATCCTGTTTAGAAGAATCCAAAAATCCCACCTCAAAAATGACAACATTTAATATTCTTAGTTAAGAAACTATTAAAAAGGATCATTAATAGCAAATACGATGTAACCGAGTGATAAACATGCATATGTTGAGTGAATCCAGAATCGTTTTGGCCACCCATCCTGACGCAATCCACCTTTTTATCTGGGTTTGGCACTACAATGCACATGGTTCGTGCATCTTTGCATGCTCAGTTTAAAACCGAGTGTTCACTCGCCGCTGGTGTGCTAGCAGAAACTCCTGCTCATACACCTGGGTGCTCATAAACATGCATGTTTTGCCTCAAATTCAATATATTGTATATTTTAACAAATTTGGGCTGTGAAGGCAATTTAAATCGTTCTTTTGTAAATGGCAAGGTCCAATTTTTTCAGCAATATAGTTTGTACTCTTAATGACTGCAGTCAAACTATCACAGATCCACATTTCGATAAATGTTTGATATAGAAAACAAGGAAAAGACACAAACAACCTATAGGGTTGTCAGTAGGGGTTATAAAAAGATCTACAGAGACTGCACTTAGCATTCATTTCAAAACCTATGGTTTGAAAACATGGCAGGACATGCAAACTATGGTAGAACAGAGTATTTATCTTGCCCACAAAGGACCTGTATGGTTTTGAAATCAAGCAGACTCGATTTAAACATAATACACCTTGTTAATCAGCCGTTCTTAGTCTAATCGACTGTGATAAGTGAACCTGCTGACTGGTTGGTATGAAAACCAGGAGCCACACTCACACTGTGTAGATAAGAGTGAGAATATAGTGCAATAGAATGTAGTCCAGCGCAGAGCCTGTTCTGTAACTCCAAGCTCTGTCACTTCACATTCATACATAAGACATTTAGCAGACTCAAATAAAAGTAAAGCCATGAGAAGAAATCCCTAAGTAGTGCTTTTCAGATTGGCTTTGTAATCTTTTCTAGTTTAAACTTTGTTGAAGTTGCTGAAATGTGACCCTGTGGTGTCCAGTGCTCGAGGGCTTGGGAGTGTAAAAGTATTTGGGGTTGTGCCCTCATTACTTTCCCGAAATTCCAGTACTTGATCATTTCCACTTCGAATGTTTATGAAGCAATTATAGCTAAAAATACAATGCAAATGCATGCTAAACATTTTAGGTAATTAACAAATTATCTAGATACGCATTAGTATTGAGTATAGAGCTTAGAAGTCCACCTGTTGAAAAGGCACACACCTGGGTCTATTCAGACTTTCTACTTACACTGCATTGGAAAAAAAACTGGTCCATTCTGGAACCTTCCCAATGTTGGCCCTCTAGCCAAACCTCATCTAGACATGAAGGCTTTGGCCATGGAGGTCAAAAAACCCCAATAGTTAATCTAAAAGTTTAAAAGTTCCTGTGCTGAGATTGTAGGACTTTAAGGCAGACCTTTAGTTGTGGCCTGTGTGACAAACTAAGATTGAAGCCACTGTTAAACACAAATGACAGCCTGCTAAGTGTTTGCTAATGGGCATGTAAATGACTCAACATGAGCAAAATGATTCTCTGGTCTGATGAAATGAGAAAAACAATCACTGGCAGAACTACAAGCATTAAATGGTATTAAAAAGCACTCCACATCACCTGGCAATACTAATACTGACTAATGTAAAGATTTTTAGTCATTAGGACAGTAAGACAAACTGAAGGACTGCAGCACTGAATAGGAGGATAGAAGAAAGCCTCCTCCAGACATCATGCAAACTCAGACAGAGACGACAATGCACATTTTAACAACCAAAACAACACTGGAAGGGCATGTCTATGAATGCCCTTGAGTAGCCCAGACAAAGCCCAGACTTAAACCCCATCGAGAAGGAAAGGCTTGAAGATGACAGTTCCAGTCTGACGAAGCTTAAAATCATCTGCCAGTACGAAAGGTGTGCAAAGCTTGTCAGGTATCCAAAAATACATCTGGATACTTTTGTGAGTAAAAGATTTTAGTTTTTGACTTTTAATAACTTTCTGAACATGTTTCAGTTCATCATTGTGGGTGTAGAACTTCAGAAATGTCACATTCGGTCTCAGAAGTAATAGTAACTTATCTACACAGTCACTTGTCTGCTGGTCAGTGACTGAGCCTGGACACGGTTGTTTGTATCCAGTAACAAACACTGTAAAACAGTGTAAAGAAGGTATGTCCAATTATTTATCAGTTTAGTGACCCACATTTAGCAGCAATTATTTAATAGTATCTAACATTATTGTAAAAATGTTCTGTTATAACAATGCATCAGGTCAATGCTGTATAAAGGACTTTTTATTCATAATATCTTGATGATGTTTGTGGTTTTTGTCCACATAAAATAGTCCAAGCAGGTTGAGCAATAACCTTGAAGAACCAAGCAATACAAAGTTCAATTTTTGATTTTTTCTCTCTTGATTACCATTCCATTCACTTGTAGAGCTTAGTTTCAATAATAAATGTATTGGTGGTCTCTAGAAACCTTTGCTGACCACAATCTAACATAAAATTGCTTGATTGGGCACTTATAAAAGATTTATAGAGAGTATGAAGTACTCATATGTGCAGAAGACCATACTGGCTTCCACTCTTGTAGGTGATGAATGAATCTCTGTGCTATGCAGATAGTCTAGGCCCAATTTGTCAAGTCCATTGACCTACGCTGCCTTCTGTCAAAAGCCTTTGCTACTCATGGGGGTGTGATTGTGTGGAATATGTTCTCTAGACAAGCACTGGGTCTCCTAAAAGCAATCTACCGTTGACTTTGGTTCCTGGCCCTGTCCTCCCTGATCACAAGTAAAGATCTTATTGCATTCACATGTACATTTTCAGCATTTAGCAGAGCGATTTATCCATTTATCCTGAGCAACAAACAGAGGTGCTTCCACAGTAAACATTACAATACTCTAGTTAAAGTAGACACCAGCTAATATTACAAATCTGTAGAAAACCTTGAGAGAACTAAAGTGTTTTATTGCTTTCTGGTTTCATGCCCATTCATATAAAAGCGCATTTTATAAGAATGCATTCATTACATGCGATGGACTGGCACCCCATTTAGGGTGTTACTGTGTGCCTCCGCCCGTTGAAGAGGCTCCAGCATCCCTACCGACCCTGATTACGATAAGCGGTTTAAGAAAAGGAACTGAACTGAACATTCCAATTAATTCTATACAGATCATCTCCAAATCATGGACCTTTGCTTTTTACTTTTGGACAAAGAGCTCTTCAGTCGCCGCCATTAAGTGTACTGTGATTGATTTTTTACACTTCTTAGCAATTAACACCCGAACCCAATAATCTGAAGGGGTGTCAAAGTTCTTGTGGCTGTATTAAAAATACACCTAAGTGAAGGTTACCTAAGTGAACATTTAATTATCAACCATAATTCACACACATATACTTCTGTATTATGTAAATATTATTAAGCTAATTCAGTCTAGCTGACGCTTAGCTTTATTATGTCGTAATAGACACATTTTCGTGTGTTAAAAGTCCAAAAGTCGTGTGTTAATGGTCCAATTCAAGAAAGTTATGATTTTTTTTTATAAAATATGATGTTAAATAATATCTACAATGTAATTCCTTGTTATGATGTACTAGACATTCAATGATTATCAAGATCTTCGAGATCACATGACAATTCATGACACAATACATTCAGCCTCATGGTGTGCCTTATTACACCATAAAAGCAGCTGAACGGCTGATATTAACCAAAAAAATCTACCATTCACCAAAATAGGAATAGAAACAGTATCATTAAAAAGTGCTCTAGGTGGTGCTTTGTGCTCTGGGTGATAAAAAAAACTTTCACCTGGAGCACAAAGGAAACAGCAGAAGAAACACATTAGTTCTGACAGCCGTCCTGATTAGAGTAAATGAGATCATTAAAAGCCAACATTACCTGCGACAGAATTAACAGCTTTATTGATTTTCAGCTATACTACATGTTGGCTTCGGTCAGTCATGTTCCCACTGTATAATCCCAGCAGTCTGTACACACCGGCGCATCAGTTAATGTTTTGGGTTCTACCAGAAAAGCCTGTTTAGAGCTACACCAGTAAGATTGTTGTCCTATGAAAATGAATCTTGTCTGGGTCTGTCTCTCTCTCTCTCTGTCTCTCTCCTGCTTTCCCCTCCCCCTCTCACCTTTACCTCACCACTCCCTCATTCAGTCTCATGTTACAGGACGTAATCATGGCGACGGCACCTAGACAACCGAGGCACACCTGGACTAGTAAACACACCTCCAACTTCAGGGCATTTACCTCCCCAGGGTTCCACTGCTGCTCTGCACGAGCACGACCGACAGCGGGACAGCCATGTTGTGTGTGCACAGCTCTGCTCTGTCTGAGTTTAACACTCGGGCCGGGGCAGGAAACGAAACTAGCGAGTGTGTTTTGAGCTGGAGGCCTCAAGAACATGTTTTGTGTGGTACGAACGATGTGCTGTCTGAATATTTCATGTATATACACATTTGGCAAGTATTTATTGTAAGTATTACAAGTACACCCCACACACATTCATATGTACTATATATATCCCCTATAAAATACATAAATATGTGTGGAATTATTTAAATGATTTCAAAAATATCAGCCTATTCATTTCTTCGTTACTTTATTTGTCCAAGAAAACGGATCAGACTCGCTCCTGTAGTACCTGTTTACATCCCCTTCTGATGATATTTCAAAGGCTTCTGTCAATTAAGTCTATTATCAAACTGACAGGAAATCTGACCAATTAGCCATTTTCTCTGGGGGAGGCGGGCCTATTGCTGTCTGCACCTTCTCAGAGGTGTTAGGCAAACTCACATCCTATTGGCGCAGTCTGTGCTCACACCAGTTTACCATTTATCCCCTGAATGGCAGCTGCAATTGAGATGGATATTGTAGTTTGTCTAATTGAAAAGTGTATATATACAGAGAGAGAGAGAGAGCGAGAGAGAGCGAGAGAGATACGAAAGTATTTGGACCATGTTTGGACAACTCCTTTAAAAAACAACTGCTTTTAAAAAGGACTGGACCTTTACCAACAGCCATTCTTCTGACAAAGCTTCTCTATGTCTGTGGGAATTTGTGCCCTTTCAGTCAAATAAGTATTCGCATGACTGGGTACTGATGCAGCTACAGTAAAACACAGCCGCTGTACCTCTCCTGATTATAAAGACTAGAAAGCATCTGAAAATAAATAAACACATTTTAAATGAGTAACACACACACACATACACAACACATAACGATCAGCCATGAAACAACTCAGACTTCGACATGAGCAAGTGGTTGCTAACTGAACTGCCGTAGGATTGCTAGGACCGCTTCATCGGTCAACATGAAGCACTTGAACAGTATGTGAATGAAAAATGTCTAATTGCTAAACACAAAATTCAAAGTTAGAATTTTACAGCAACTTGTACAACATTAAAAGCTCGAGATGGAATTTTCTCTGGAGTGGATTACGCAGGGCCTTATGGTGCTACACGGAGTGAGCCGTTACTCCCTAAATGGAATTGAACATTGAACTGAAACTCCAGTCCTCATTAGTGAAAAGTCAAAGGGTCAGAATAATTTCAGAATTCACTATATATGTCCATACTGTATATTCACATTAGTCTACTTTCCACTAGCAGCAGCATGAGTGTTTAGTTCATCACACATCCCCCTACTAAAAATTATTTTGAACAGACCAGAAAGAACAAACTAGTGTCACAATACTAAAACTCGACAGGAGCTTCCTTTTTTACAGCCGCTGCAGTCACATTTTAGTGACCTGCAGGTCTACAGTTAACATTTAACTAATCCTATTGTTCTGCAACGAGTTCTGCAATACCAGAGAGACTATCAAGCACATTCTCATGCCCAGGGTCCTGAAGTCAAACGTAATGGGAGAGAGGAAGCAGATCAATAAAGTGCAACTCACATATTACACCGAAAGACGTCCAAGGATCTTTCTTAATTAGTGACTAAGTTGAAAACAATAATTACAAACGTATTGCATCAAGCAAAGCAAGAAAACTTAGTTAACACAGTTAAAACTGCAAGATCTTCAATTCTAAAACAATTGAATGAAAAAGTGTTAATAATAGGAATGTTAATCTAACACAATGGTGAAGACCTTGAAGTGTGGAAGGAATCAAATTCTAGTTTCTGCATTACAAACTACAATTAACTTAGGGACCCTAAATTTTGTGCACCCTGGGTAATGACATGAATGGAACTAAAAGGTAAAACGTGACATTAAAATCCTCATAAACAAACAAACTGGCAACTGAACGTCTCCTGTCTTTGGCCTAATTAACCAGATTTTGACCCTGAATAAAATAAAACAATGGAATGAATAACATTTTATACCAAAGCCTTCCTTGCATAAATCGTACAATGTTAAACTCTGAGACAAAAGCTGCACAGTTTCTTTTGACTATCACTGTGTTAGTATGCAGAGCAGCCGACGTTCTATCCTTGAAGCTGTATTCCTCATGGAGAAACCCAACAGACGCTTCAAAGCTGCACTAGCTAGCACAAGTTTCCTCGTTATCAACCTTGGCCTTTTTGATCAGAACCTTGGTGAGGGCTTTGATTACAATGCTGAGTGTTTGCAATACATCCATGTCACCCACAGGCCAGTTTGATGGAGCTACATATCAAGCACATTCACCGATGCATAGAAGTGTACAGTGGCGGCAGAAAATTGAAATACAGTCAGGTGTGGATGATGTATCCTGTGCCTCGGTAATGCTCCTGGCTCACTCTCATCACAGACAGAAATGTAGCCTGTTTTAGGTGATCTTCCTGTGTCTGTATTACCTTCAATAACATTTAAATAAATATTCATAGCACTTCCATTGCCATAATAAGTGAGTTGAATCATCCATTTTTCAGTTGGATCAGACTACACTAAATCACTCTAATAAAAAGAAAACTGCACCAATAGCCCCAAAGCCACCACAGTGTTGTTTTGGTTGTATGCTTGAGCTTGTGAAAGAGGGTTTTAATGGCTGTCCATGTATTTGGCTTTATTCATGCATTCAAAGCCAATGAGTCTTAATAGTTTCTGACCCCACTGTGAATGGGAGTGAATACATCATGGCCATTTAGTAGAATGTCTTTTCTAACAATGTTTTGCTCTGATTTCAAAAGAAGCCATTAAATACTGTGATGGGAGTAAAATTGTAAAATTAAAACAAAAATATTATTAAAAATTGTAGACTTGTTTGTGCACTTCTGCTTTTTGACTCAAGGTTGAAGTTGCCATGTATTAATCCACACTAAAAATGGCACTAAACCGATTTACTTTACTGAATATCGTGGTCATCGGTCATGTTTGACTTCAGTGGAGAGGATATATTAATGTGCCAGTCACAGGCGCTACTGCAAACATCATAGACAAACATCATCAGCTCCGGCTATCAAATTCTATTAGGTTCTGTCACTTTAATCTCCAAATCAGCTCTAAAGAAGCAAGCCCATTAAGAGCTGATCTCATCATCCGAGGATGGCAAGCTGGCGCAGCGGGTAGCTCTGTCACCTCACCGCAAAATGGCAGAAGTTTCACTCCAAGTTTCCTTTCTATGTGTGTTTGTGTGTACCCGACATTTTACCGGCAACCTGTCTAGTTTCTGGCCTTTCACCCCATAATAGAGCTACTTTCTCCCAATCAAATCGAATTAAAGAGTTTTTTTTTAGCATACTATATATTTGTTTTCAATTATTTCTATGAGTACAAATTTTAGAGACTTTATGGCTACTTTTAAAGTCAATGTATGTAAAGTAGGGGTGAAAACTATAACCGATTCACCTGAGGCACTAGTGCCGCTTCTCACCAAGTTTCCAAGTTAGGCTTAATTCAAAATTAGAAATAGACGGGCATTAATTATTGAAATAAATAAAATATAATCACCAATACAGTATTTTATTTTTAAGAGTAAGCAAAAATAAAAGAAAACTTAGTCCTAAAATGTCTTTGGTGTCATTTTGATTTAAAATCTTATAAGTATTGTGAATCGTATCACAGGGAATATACTAAATAACAAAAGCAAGTCAACCCTGTACTCTGGTTATACCCCCTATATGTTTAACACTTTTGCATACTGAATTGTTGTACAGTGCCTGCTTTGTTGCTTTGGCTGCACACATCTGGCCCTGGGCTGTTTTCTGACTGGAGAGAATAGAGACCACAGTCATTCATTAACCGCCAAGTTGAAGTGTTAGCACTAGCAGTGGGATAAAGGAACTGTCGGCCTACCTGACATCTCGACATGTTCTCCATCGCCCACCATGTTTGCACTACTTTCACTTTCTACCTTGCTCTGGTCTTGTTATTAAAAGAATGATTTTTCTTTTCAAAGCAAAACTTACCTTAGTATGTCAGTCTCACAGAGTCTGCTTCATGACACCCTGCTTAAGTCGAGACTTGTAAAGCTAGTTTGCATTGTAAGGTGAGTTCCTCTTTTTGTTGAGGAGAACAGGAACGCCTATTTCTGATTACACTGGTGACGTTGAACTGGAGGGAAACCACATGAGCCATGGCAACTGTTTGCTCAGTGTGTGTGTGTGTGTGTGTGTGTGTGTGTGTGTGTGTGTGTGTGTGTGTGTGTGTGTGTGTGTGTGTG
>JAYDZG010000013.1:2218898-2230092 GCA_034509265.1 Microcambeva bendego
TCTGGGTGTCCCATGGGTGCTCAGGTTTCCTCCCTCAAGTCTAAGGGTATGTAGTCAGGCCAACTGGAGTTACTAATAATGAATCCCCATAAATGAATGTGTAAGTGAGTACGTTTATGTGCCCAACCTGTGATGGATTGAGTACCTGTCTGGGGTGTTTAGTGCCTTTGACCCAATGGATTTGACCCACTGACCAGGATAAAACAGTGATGCATGAATTGATAAATGAAGCTAAGCTGCTCTTCACGAATCAAGTGATGCTACTTGAATAAAAATAAGTAAGTTACCTGTCTATGCTTAAAGCACACAGACTCAAGACCGTGATTCCAACTGATGCTTTCTGAACAAAAGGAACCAGTTTACACAGTCCCACTCCGAAAGGCCAGTCCTCCGCCAGGAGCTAAGAGAAAGAACAAGGACATGTTTAGTGCGTACAAATATCTGCTCGAGATTACAAGTAATCCGAGAATGATGACTTTATTTATTTATCTTCCGTAAAAACCCCAGTGATCAACGTTGAAGCCTCGAAACCTGCCCAGAAACACGGGCTGCACAGAGGAAATTTAATTTGGATGCGATCCATCACACCCGTTTGCTCCTTCTGTCAACCACTTCACCTAACGGTATATTTTTGGCAGGTGATAAACCTGCAGTAGACAGACGAGAGCTTGTTTACAGTCTGGTGGAGATGAGAGCTGTGGGAGATCTGCTTTTATTGGATAGCGATATTTGTCTACTGATATTTGATATATAATTAATAAAACTCATACAAATGTTTTTATATATGATATGAATAACCCAGCACAGGTGCTCTAGAATTATTGCTACAACGACGAGGATGTATCTGTCAGTGAGAAATATTCACATATTTTAATACTTTGCACAGCTCTGATGCTCTGGATCACAGGGTTTGGACATTGGGCTGGGGGTATGGTTTGGTATGTTCTCTTAGTGTCTGCGTCTTCCTTCAAGGAACTATAGTGTCTTCTGACGAATTACACCTCCCATGTGATATGAAAGAGTGCATCACCGAATTTCTCTCTCACTTTGAATTGCGGTCTCACTTTGGGGTAGGATTCAAGACAATTAATAATTTTTCACGAGGAGATCGAAGCACTCCTGGAGTAAAACAGAGAGAACATGCAAAATTCGCACTGAAAGGACCTGTTCTGTGATGACATTACACCTTGTTATTACATTCCAGATGTTTCTATAAGTGTTTATAAAGTCACTTCTACTTTCTGTGGTCTTTTTGAGTGCATTTCACCTCCACATGACTTATAAGTGCTAAACTTGAGTGCACATTGCTTACCTTGTACACGTTGATGGGGATGCCGATGACGACATGCACCAGGTCTCCCAGTGCCAGGCTGGCGATGAGCAGGTTGGGCCCGTTGCGCATGCGCTCGTGTGCATAAATGATGCGCAGCAGAGCGGCGTTTCCTACCAGTCCCGCCGCGAACACCACGCACGAGACCGCCGCGTTGATGTACTTAAAAGCGTCGCGCACCTCCGTGGGTCCCGTGCACATCGGAGGCGCGCGCGGGTAACGCGCAGCCGTGCTGTTGGTCCCTGTCACACCGTGAGGTTTAAGTTTCTCCTCAGAGTCTTTAGCGCAGATTAACACCAAGTTACACAAAAATATCGCGAGTGAACAAAGTATCGATCTGCTCGGCGTCATGTTGGGTCTATTTTCACCTCAACAAACGTGAAGTTCAAAATTTTAACCAGATTATTTATATAAGCAATGTCTTCATGGCGGGAAAATTATAGTCCATAGTACATAGTCCAAAATTAAGGTGCAAGTTTCCACGTCCTGGTCTTAAAATTCGAGAATGAAGCTGGCTGTATTAGTCCTCCTTCAGTAATTCAGTCAGGGCTTGTCTTCCCTCTTCTCTTTAAGAATGGACAAATTTTTTTTAGTTGAGCTCAATCCCACATGACTGACCACATACTGGGTGCTGAGGGGAGGAGGATGAGGAGGAGATAAAACCATAATGGCAAACATGCTCTCAGATGTTAGAACTGTCACTTTCTTTTCTCTCACATCTTCTCATATCATGTTTCTAAACGACCAACCATTAAACGCACTCCTTCACTAACAGGATAATTGCATAATGATTATTAAAAGTAACAACCAACAATAGTTTTACATTAACCAGCATGAAACGTATCATCCAAGTTATTGAAATGCTTATTTTATTTCAGAATACTCTTTTTCAATTCAACCTCAATGAAATATTACATACAAAAATGCAAAAGAATAAATACAAAAGACTTGGTGTTAAATTATGAAACATTGTGATTGTGCTTTCACAAACTTTAACTGAGGAGTCAAATTGACATTATATAGAGAATTATATAACAACAAACAATGTGCATTGTAATAAAGAAAAATGAACAACACCTCTACATTCCTAACATCCTCAAAAGTTTATAAAGTGTCCGTTTTCCCTCCACCTTAACTAAGTCCTCAGTTTCAGTAGAGGAAAGCAGTTTGAAAGCAGAATGCTGCCGCCACCGTGCTTCACAGTGGTATTACGTCCTTCTGGTGAAGCATAGCATTGTTTTTGCACCAATGTTTGTGTGATTATAGCCAAAAAAATCAATCTTGGTGTTACTGTACGCTAACACGTTTCCACATGATTTTGGCAGACTAGATGTAAAAATTACATTTTCAACATTTAGCAGAGGTCTTTATCCAAAGCGACTTACAGTACAGTTACAGTCTGAGCAATGAGGGTTAAGGGCCTTGCTCATGGGTCCAACAGCAGCTACCTTTCAGGGGTGAGGACCTTTGGATTACCAGTCCTACAGCCTAAACACTAGGCTACGGCTGGCAACAAAAATGTACATCAGATGCAGCTTGGCTTGGATGTGTTTTTCATAAATAAAATATATATTTGCACAGACCAAAAATATAGGAGTACATGACCTGATCTGGAGTACATGCACATTTACTCTCAGAAGAAACTGTACTTATTACAAATAGTATCTGTTTTACGTAAAACCTTTAACTTGCTGCTTAGCGTCTATCTTTTAATACTTTTACATCTTGGAATTTATGATTTATACATTTGAAATGCAGGTAGGTTACAGAAATAGACTTCATGATTCATCCAAGGAATTTTGAATCTTTCTTCTGTCTTATCCACCTGAGCCTTTAAGATCTGAAAGACAAACTACAACCTGTTCCCAATTCCCTTTGATTCTTAGATAAGCGTCCAGGAACTGTGCGTCTCTTTCCAAAGACTTCTGAAAGTCTGGGCTCCAACCGTGTCGAAATCTCAGCAGTTGTTTTAAAAAGAAGTCAATAAAAGATTCGCCCTGCAGGAACTGTCGCTATTGTAGCATTTTTCTGCTCTGTTATTTTGTTAAAAAAAAACTTGTGCAATTTTAATTACTGAGACAAACAGCAGAATCTGGGCTCCATTTCCACTTTCTTCTCCCCGGGCTTTTCTTGGTTGAGATGTTTCTTAGTATTCCCACCCCGCCCTATTATTTAAGGCTGCACAGGGACTAACTGACCTTAAAAAGTGTTTGTATAATGTTCTCACCATTTTAACGTTGTTAGTGTTTGAGATTTCCCAAGCAACTACATGGTGTTAAATGAAGTGACTACTTCGTATTTATTTATTTCCTTGCATGGTATGACTGCGGTATCAATGCACTAACCTGTTGAAAGAGGAAAAATCTGGATTTTGTTGCATCTGGTCAACATATGTTATGTTGTTTTGAAGCCCTAAGCAAAGTCGTGCCCAGTTTCTAAGCTACCCCTGTAAAGAACAAAGTGTTTTATCTTTTAACACGTACCCGTAACTTTCTCAAATTACAAAAATACAGACCATATATGGCTTTAAAACCGCTGTGATTATTAGATTTATCACAAACGACTTGAGGAATAATGGCTTTAAACTTTGCAGTTTTATGAAGACAATTGTGAATCCCTGAAAACTATCAGCATTTTGCATTAAGTTTAGGACCCTAAAATATGTTTCGTTTCAAACTGAGCATTAAAGTGGTTCATTTTATGGCACTTGTTGACATAACTTTCATGATTTTTCAGCTGCAAACCTCCTGTTGTGCTACATCCCAGAGGCACTCTGCTGGATTCAGATCACATTCAGGCCAGTAAAGTCCATTAAACTTATTATCATGTTTATGGAACTATTTTAAGAATAGGCCGGCACACTGGCTAAGTGGGCAGCACTGTCGCCTCACTGCAAGAAGGTCCTGGGGTGGTCTAGGCCCTTTCTTGTTAGGTTTGCATGTTCTCCCCATGTCTGTGTGGGTTCCTTCCTCCCACAGTCTAAAACATTCAGTCAGATTCATTACAAATGCTGAATTGTCCTATAGACATCTAGTCACTAAGATACATAAACCATAGTAGTGTCTGTCCCATGCCTGGATAAATAGGCAAATAGTGAAAACCATGCCAAATCAATATGATATGATCTGCTGTGGCGACCTCAAACTTAAACTGCTGAAAAACAAGGGAACTAGTTTAAGATTCCCTGTGATTTAATAACAGTTATAAAATTAGTCAGTTCTGCCCACTAAAAGAATTCATTTGACACTTTGCTATTAGAAGACCAACAATATAAATTTTTATTACCAGTGCAGCATGATATTTATTATTATTATTATTATTATTATTATTATTATTATTATTATTATTATTATTATTATCAGTGAGTCCTGTGCGAATGTTCCACCACTTCTTCTGGTGCCGCTACTAGATGGCAGAAGTCACCTTTTAACACTACAGATCACACTTAATGAACCACTGTGTGTCCTCAGCATGAACTGTTGACACAAGGTTGCTTGAGTACAAGGATTTATGCTGCTAGGGCCAAATTCTGACCCTATCAATGCATGCCTCATCAAAAATGAAGATCCCTGACAAAAGAAAATGTGCTGTAGTCTATTGACTCCTAAATTTCATGTTGTGCATTCTGTGATGCTCATCAAGGTTGTAAAGAGTGGATCATTTGAACCTTTCTTGTTGTGCACTTTTGACAATTTTCAGTTTTCATTGGCAATGTGGTTTAGTTAAGTGTCACTAGTCAATCCGGTCAATAGCACTGAATAAACCCGACACCACAAATATAAAATTGGTCTGAACACTGTTTGGCACTTAAGCACTAACATTTTGTAAATTCTTTAAAGCAAGTATCTGCTTGAATGGTTACATCTCCTTAACTTGTCTAGGACCTTAAACCTTCCTGACAGGTTTCCAACAATGAACAACCTTTTAACTTCTTAAGACAACAAGAAGACAGAAAAAAGACGAGAGGCCGGTTGCATCCCTGCATTGTCATCGTTCACGTTTTCAAGATCTACTCTCTTTTATCTTCTAACCATCTCTAGAAGGATTAACCTCCTTTTTGACCCATTTAAAGCCTGATATCAGCTGTCACCCCTCTCAGTGGCTGGACAGAGGTACCTCAGTGTGGGGTCCATCCTACAGCAGCCGACACTCTTTTGAGCTCACTAATGGGCCATTGTAGGTTTAATTTGCCTTCACTTGACATGGTGACACTGTTGACCCCCCTCAAGGCTTCCTCATAGCTGGCAGTTCCTTTATGTTGCTCTGATACCAGTTCTGCAATGTTTGAGAAATCTAGGTAAAAACTTTACTTTAGATTATTCACACACATGACTAATATATGAAGACTTTATGTTTGTGGCTCAACACTTTGCACCGAGTCAAAGAATTGTTGATCTGTTCAAAATAACATGATCTTCTCAAAGCAAGATAATAATATGGGTTTTGCACCACCAAACATCTCAGATGGAATGAAATGTAGTGGAAACATGTTGTGTCCCTATTTGTGTGTTTTTATTTATTCTTGGATTCATAATGTCAAAGACATAACATACCATCTGTAATGTTATCAGATAATGTTAAAAACTGTGCTGCATTAGTACCCATGGAATGAGGTTGATATTTTTAGAGAGACATGCTGCAGTACAGTTTAACTAAACTGTACTGGAACCAGTGGTGTTCAGTGACTTTCATTAAATTAGTACATAGTTCTGGTTTTGTGGTGTTCTTGTATTTAAAAGTTTGGTCATGAACATTTGATTTTGCATTTGTTCAAACTCCAATGATCCTTTATTCAACATTCAGTCTGTGTTGGACACATCGCATAAAAAATAATATGGGCAGATTGGATAGCAAACTATCACTGACACATGACAAAGAAAGAACTACTTGATCATTCTTTATTTCTGCCTCAGTTCATAGCAGTTTATTCAACAAATCCTAAATATGCATTAATCATGTCGGTGGTGTCACATGAGAACATTCTGGAATGCCGACACAGAAAGATAGGTAGATTTAAGATCGCTGGATTTAAAGACGTAAAGTCTGGTGCAGCCAGGGTTCACATGAATCCTTATCCAGGCTGTTTCATGAGACTTCAGCTGACACCAGGGGCAAAAAGCCAGACACCAGGGGCAAAAAGCCAGGTCTTTGTTTAAGTAGTAAAGAGCTGTAGCCTGTGGCTATCTTTCATCCTTTCCCAACACATTGGAGTGTAGTGCTGAAACAGACATGGACTTAACAGGATTAGGGGAACATTTTTAACAATACCTATAACAGAGAGGAACTATGAGTCTCATTTGTAATCGATAGGTAAAAATTGAATGCAAATATTTAACATAATAAAATGTTTGTAGATTTAATTGTTATTTCAGACAATCCTTCTAAATTAGTGGGCAGGATAACCAGTTGGATGCAGTTCAATGCTTTCCCAGGCTAGGTAGATGAAGTTTCTGTCAGTATTAATCACATCCTTAAGACGTAACAATACGGTACAGAATGGTAAGAACATTTCTTCACACTGGTGCATGCAATCGCACATTCCTCCAGGGCGTCCACCTCTGTGTGTAACTGATTAACACTGGGGTCAGACAGGGTGGAGAATATTAAAATCTCCTCATGGGTTCACAAAGGGGGGCAAGATAAAAAGACAGGATTTGAGCTCCTTGTATTTTGGTAAAGGTGGTCTGTTTGTTTAATATTGTAGGAAGAGGATGTATATCCATGTATTTATATTCACGAGTATACGGTACATACACCAGGGTGTTCCCAGTCTGCAGTGGTCAGTATCTATCAAACGTGGCCCAAGGAAAGAAGAGCGGTAAAGTGATGACAGGGCCATGTGCTGCCAAAGCTCTTTGGTGCACGTGGGGAGTGAAGGTTGGTCCATGTGGTCTGACATAACGGACGAGCTACTGTAGCTCAACTGCTGAAGACGTCAATGCTGGTTCTGAAAGGAAGGAGTCAGAATAAATAGAGCAGCACATTTAAAGGACTGTTTAGTCTGAGGGGAGTACAGTGGTGGCCAAAACCTGAAACACCTAACACATTTGTTGTAAAAGCTCACGTTAGACACTGAAACTTGTCGCCCAAGGAGCAGTTAGAGGTTAGGTGCCTTGCTCAAGGGCACTTCAGTCGTTCCATCGGTTCTTTATAAATCTGATACTAAGTTTGTTTTTATTTTTATGACTCAACTTGGACTACAATGTGTGATGATGTTTAATATGTAACAATGTGATAGCAATAGCTTTATAGTTAACAGGAGAAAGTTGTACACTGTGTAAATCTCACATAATTGATCGTGAGAGAGCACAGCTTGCTATGAATAAAGACGAGACTAATGCAGCATCCTATCAAAGCTACATAATGTCAAGATTCAGTTTGGCAATGATAATGCAGCAGTAAAACAGCTTGGTGATTTACTGGGTGATTTATCAATCGACCGATGCTTCTTACAGTCAAGCATAGTTCTCAAATCTCCCCTGAGACATTCTTTATACTTTTGGGCCTGGGTGACTGCCAAATTAAAATGTTAAGAACAAACTACTCGCATAAATCATCATGAAGTGGATTCTTATATTAAATAGATAGCAGAGCAGCTCACATCTGTTTATTTGCTCTTTTTAACCTTTTTCTCGGCAACAAATTTTGGCGGTCGTGTTTTCACTTTCTGTGTCAAATGTAAGTACAAAGAGAGGCTTAGCCCTGTATTATATAATGCTTATTTTATTCTTAGAAAGTAGTTTTATTTAATTGTTGAAGTTTTTCAGCATCTACAATCTCCCCTGTGAATTAGTAATTGCAATGCTAGAAGCATTGTCTTCCAGTAAACACTTTTAATGCTGTGAAGATGCTTTAATGCTTTTATTTGACCACTTTGATTCTGTTTCATTTGAGTCATTTGGACGTGGACTTGTGAAGGAGGAAGAAGCTTCAGGTCACACACTGATGATCTTTATCTGATAAAGCATTTCTTTACATTATTGCTACGTTATTGGGTACTGCACAGCACTTCGACGATTGTTAGTTCAACCTAAACACTGCACGCATCCGGTTTAAAACACTGATGCTCGCCTGCAGCGCTAAAAATGGTCCAGCTCAGAGCTACCTTCAGGCCACTAATCTCACCCCTCTCCCACCCAGGACTCAAGGAAGACAAGCATCAAGACTCTTCTCCATGCTTCCACCGCTCTCCAACGGGCGCAAGGCACATGGTAACACCCTGGATGGGGCGCCAGTCCATCTCAGGTACCTACAGGACAATTCAGTGTCTTCGATCAACCTGGTAGCACATCTTTGGACTGTGGGAGGAAACCCTGGAGGAAACCCACGTGGACACGGTAAGAACATGCATACAAACTCCACACAAAAAGGACCTAGATCGCCCCACCTGGGGATCAAACCCAGGACCTTTTGGCTGTAAGGCAACAGTGCTACACACTAAGCCACCGTGTACATGTCGTGCCAGGAATGAATGTTGGTGTGATGGTAGTGACTCATACTACACCCACAGTAGAGTTGAAGTAGACCTGATAATGGCTGCATGTTTATTATCAGACAGCTGGGTTGAGGGATCTCTGAAACAGCAAGGGGAGCTCACAGACAGTCATGTCGAGTACCCCATGACAGTGTTAAATCATCCAGACATCCAGTGCAGAGTAAGCCCCCATTATCCCCCTAACATTTTGCCGGACTTCGTGGTGCCTCCAAGCACTATTGCTGATAAAGCCACCATACTGTCGGTGGCTCAACCTATTGACCTTCCCTTGCTTCTTCATGAGCCTCCATAGAGATACAATGGTTCCCTCTGCCCTGGGGCTTTTTTATTTTTAACCTATTTTATTACTTAAATGGCCATTTCCAACCAACCAACACATGAGTCTCACATGCGCCTTTACAAGCTGTGACTCATGCAGCGTCAATGAGAAGATGACGGGCTTCGAGCTACAGAGGAGGGTGCAAACTACCCTTGTTCATTCACTTGAGCAAAACAAACAACAAATCTGCTCAGTATATATTAGTGGTGTATAAAAGATGATCCACACAGATTGTATGTTGTGCCAAAGGGCTTTTCTTGCTCTTTGCAGCCTTTCTTTTATGACCAGCACTCAACCAGCACACACTGAAGAACCACGCATTGAGAGTGTAGAGCTCTTGTTTTTATTATCTTAATGGGATGTGGTTAGGAGGAGTACAGAAAACCACCACGGAGCCGATTCTAGACCCGTGTGCTGTTCCTTAGCAGAACTGAAAAAAGATTTCACAAAATGACTCACAAAATGACTAACTGTGTGTAAAACTAAAACTCTGATTACAATTACGCTGCTTATTATGTCCATTCTTTGCAATAACCACCCTACCCAGTGGTCAAGAATTAGCAATCTATGTCTAGTTAGTAGTTATTATAAACGAGACATTATGTTAGAGTGTCTACATGTAATGAAGAGCTTTTCCCCTCTTTTGGCTGCTCCTGTTATGCCAGGATCCCCATTTTGGGGACACATTTCCAGCATCAGAACCGAATATGAGGGTCTGGGATGCCCCATGACAAAAAGTCTAGCATGTTAGCCTAGTCTGACATGTCCCATGGTAATATACCTACAGGACAAAACAGTTTCTACCAGACTGCATGTTTTTGGACTGTTGGAGGAAACGAACCCAGGACCTTCAAGTTGTGAGGCGACAGTGCTACCAACTGAGCCACCGTGCCACCCCAGGCGTTTAGAAATAATCGCTAAGCACCCAATTCACAACCGCTAACGGAGCTAACGGAGCTCGTCCACGTGTTTCTATTGAAGCCAAGCATCCTCAAATGCAACTGAAATCGAGCAAATATTTGTATATCACCAAGATATAAATGTAAATGATGAGAACACATAAAAGATCCCATCCCCAGTCTCCCAGTATGGGGTAATTTGTTAAGCTGTTCGTTTAAATAAGCTCCCGTTCTCTTATATCCTGATGAAAGGCTTTTCTTTCCCTGCCTACCCAGCACGCTTCTCTCGCCCTGCTTTCATTTCACTCCAATCTAGACGTAGCCTAGAGTCTCACGGCCTTTAATTTCCTCTTTAAAGTCTTCCCGTTTGCTGTCCTCTTTTCCCCTGTTGCTCTGATTATTCACTCCTCTCTTATCTTGTCACTTCGCCTCCGTCTCCTCCCGTTTCTTCCTTCACCTATATTCTTCCAGCTTTCTTGTTTTCTCAGATTGTCTCCCCGGTCCTCTTCTACACCGTCGGTTGTAATCTATTCTCAACCCTAAATTCCCCCTGCGTGCACCTTACATCCCTCCCGTCTCTGTTCGCTCCACCGTCGAGGGTGCTCTGGATTTCGTGGGGACTTCTGTATTGTGTGTTGAATGCAGAGAGGAATGAGGTCAGGCAACTTTGGAAAACTGCTGACTGCAGTCGAATGCAAGGTTGCAGCAATGGCACAATGTCCTGCAGGAGATTAAACACTTATTAGTAGGTGCACTTGTCTGCCGTGCAGCTGTGCAGGAATATTTGTAGCCTTGCCAAAAGGAAACTAAAGGTCAAGTTGTTGGGACATTTATAAAAAAAAACTTGACCGCTTCAGCAAGGTTGCAAAAGCTAGTGTTGCTCTATATAGCAATATGGGCTCATCCTATTATAAACAAAGCATGTAGAGGTAATAACTCCTGCAGGTAGAACAATATTTTTTTAGATTAAGATCTACAATACTCTTTTTTTCACTGTAGAGTGAAACTCGTCCTCCAGGTTTGAACCCGATCCATGAAGTGAAACACACACATTGATTGATTGATTATCCGTTCAGTCGTAGACGACTCTCGGTCACTTGATGATCATCGATCCATGAAGTATTTCGGCAATGATAGTGGAGTAGTTTGCC
>JAYDZG010000013.1:2232812-2244303 GCA_034509265.1 Microcambeva bendego
AGAACATGCAAACTCCACACAGAAAGGACCGAGATCGCCCCACCCAGGGATCGAACCCAGGACCTTCTTGCTGTGAGACGACAGTGTTACACACTAAGCCACCGTACCGCCCCATGCATGCTTAGGTGTGTGTAATACATTTTGACGGATGCTCTACAGCCACTTTAGCTACACATAACGCTCTACGGTATCAAAAACTTCGGCTGCTTCTTTTCAGATTAGCCTCAGTCACAGAGCAGGATGTTATTGGCAGTTCTTTGCTGCCTCCACACACTAACAATGCAGATGCACATGAATAAAATGATGTAGAATAATAATCGACTACAAAGAGAACTGGCAAAGTCGATCTTTTAAAGACAAAATACTTATTATGACTCACAAATTAACAGTAAAATCAGTGTCTCAAAATAATAACCTTTTTTTGGATTGTGGGAAAAAAAACACGTGGACAGGGGGTGAACATACAAAAGACCTGGACTGCCCAGCCTGGATCAAACACAGATCCTTTTAGCTGTGCGGCCACAGTGCCACACTGTAATAAAGTATGTATTCATTCATTTGGGTTTTTAATTAATGAAATGTCCCTTGATGAAGACCCAATACAGAGTCTTATCCGATTCTAATAAATAAATATATTTATATGTCTATAAATATTATTTGTTGTACTTTTTAATGAACTATTTCCTTTAAAATAACATAAAAACGAGAATGTAACTGAGAATTTGGAGTTTAAGGCTGAAATTCTCAACAGCTGCTGTTTATCTGTGTTAAACTCTGAACCTAACACTGATCATAGTCCTTTTCTCACATATTCTGTATGTTGCTACACATTCAAATACAAATGTTGCAAAAACTAAAATACTTGTTACAAGTGATATTTGAAATATATTATTATATAACTAGAAATATTTGGTGTGTTAGTGCTCCCTGGTGGTTTAGTTGGGTATAATCAGCAAATCCTATTTAAGATGGACCGAAATGTAAGTAAAAGGTTCATTTTTTACTTACATTTTTTGCCTGGACGTATGAACTATGGCTGGCACATTAGCATTCTCAGTGCAACTTTCCCCAAAATAATTATAGTTCCTTTTAATGTATCTTAAAATCGTGTAATGATTGAGGAGAACAGTGAAACACATTTGGCTTCACCTTTTCTTCTTTAGACATTTGAATGTTTAATCAAACATGTTTATCCTTTTACAGACGTAATGATGACATGTTAGCGTACTGAGGAACATATAACAGATGCGTATATAAGAAAAACAACAGCCAGACTAAAGTGATGCAAAAGAGAAGGGAGTACTTAATGTAATCTAAAAAAGACAGTCACATGACATAAGATATATGGCCACATGTGTATGAACACCCAGTACCAGATCCAAATATCATATCTTAAATCCAAGGACCTTGAAGACATGGCTGTGGGTCAAACACAGGCACTCATGCTGAGAAAAGAAGGCGTTCTACCGGGTCGAGGTTTGACCTCCATGCAGTTTTATCACAAGCTCTTTCACACTACACTCAGCAAACCATTATTTGTCTTCATGCTTTGTTTATGGGGCATTTATATACTTAAAAAGGGTCTTCCACAACCAGATGAAAAAAGCATGCCAGTGCATGCTGTAGCATTAAGATTTCCCTTTGCAGAAGTGGGGTAACTGTAGCATAGTGGTTAAGTTATTAATCATTTAAAAGGTTGCTGGTTGAAGCCCTACTACTGCCACTTTTGAACCCTTGAGCAAGGCCATTAACTCTTAATTGCTTACACAATATACAGTCACAGTGCTGTAAGACGCTTTGGATAAAAGTGTCTAATGGCAAAATATTTTAACTTAATTTTTTGGCATTTGACATTCTGATTACTAGTCCATTACTTTAACCACTAGCTGTATGATAAACATATGAAACGTTACCCATTCCAGATGTTTTAAACCCAGATTTGTACACTGAACAGCCAGTTTGTGTATTGTAATGTATTTCTGTGGAGCCTGCTACACCTTTACAGGTTCACTTTCCAACGATAATACTTACGATGATGGTTTTTTTTTTAACTATATAGTAATTGCATGAATATATCTGGTAGTGTGTACCTGTTGAGTGGTTGTACCTGGTGTGACCAGAGTAGTTAAATCAGAAATTGCGCCCACATATTATTAGCCATGAAGTGTTAATGATCATTCATACCGCACTAATGAAAAAAATGATCTTGAAAAGTAAAACAGTTCATGAATAACCCATTTATACTGCAGATCAAGATGGATTGCACTAAAATAACCTAATGGCACAAAACTTTAAGACTCTTTCCCTTTTCCATAAATATAGATGTGTGCAAAAATCCTCCAAAATATTGAATGATCCTCTTTTTCTTAAATAGTTCACTGCTATTTTATACAATAAGAGCAGAAGGTAAAAAAACCCACACTTATAAACACTTTAATTCAGGGGTAATCGGACCTCAATCTGAAATTTCTTTCACTGCTGCCTGTCCATACATGTTAATGAACAGGAAACCTAAACTGACTAGTGATCATCCGAGGTTCATAGGGGGACTCGGAACAGCTTAAGACAAACACTGCTGATCAAGGCAGACCTAAACAGCCCAAGTTGTCGACTTTTCTCAGTCAAGAGAGTCCACACCCTCCAGATGGTCTGGAATTGGAAGGCCAGTAAGGACCGTGAGACATTTATTCCAAATATTAAATACAGGGCAGACAGGCTGGGTGAAGCTCATGTGGAAGGTGTGAAGGTGCTGAGAGCTAACAGCATCGTAAAAAGCCAGCGAGCCGGCGTCGTAGTCCAGGAGCACGCCAACGCGTCTCAGATGAGGTGAAGGGTCGATGGTCATTTCTTTGCAGTTGTGGCGTACCATCCAGGAGTTGTTGCAGCGACAGAGAACCCATGAAAACAGGTTCTTTCCGACCCACTCATGCTTGGGTGCAGACTTGTAGGCTATGCCTACTGCATACCTGAAAAGGAAGATTGATCGTGGTCATTTGTTCATTTAGTTACTTTGGTTTGCCATCGTCTGTCGTAATGCTGAATATGTCTCAGTAACCTGCTGGATAAAAGCTGCCAAGCTGACATTTGAATTTACATTTCACCCCTCTAATTCAAAGAACATTGTGTTCCCTTGTGTGACCAGAAGTTACACTTGCTCCATTGCTCCCTCACATAGAATGAGCTTTACGGCACATCCCGAACTATCCCGAACTATCCCGAAGTACCGCGAACTATCCCGATGTACCCCGAACTATCCCGATGTACCCCGAACTATCCCGAACTATCCCGAAGTACCCCGAACTATCCCGAACTATCCCGAGACACCACCACTGCCCCAAAGCACCAGCCTATAGTCAGTTTAAAGGCGCTTTCGTTCACTCATTCTGGTTTAAACCATCCATACATCGAGGGTAGTCTTTTGTATATATAATCACTAAATACACAATTAACATACAAATGTTATCATATATACGTTCATCCGTTCATATACGTAATAACCGGACATCACGTAGTGGTTCTCATTAGCGTTATTCGTATTTTATTTTATTGTTTATTACGGCTGTGTGTGCGACTACCCTCAGACGAAGAAAGAATGAGCTCTTCCTCTCTCGTTAGACAGAGTTCGGGGTAAATCTGCTTTTACTGGGACGCCCATGTAAGTACATTTAGTCTCTTTAATGTCCAAGGTTTCACAAATGTATCGATTACACACAAGCAATTTTGTATTTCTTGCCTGCAATGAGCATTAAAGTTAATAAATGAATAAATCTTCCACATGGAAACTATTTGTTAACTGATTCGAGCTTTAATATAGTGTCATTGTTTATCATTAGTGCACAGTATTTTTCTTTCTTTCTACCTAACAGTTTAGATGATCACAAAGTTGATGACACTTTCATGAAGCTTATGTCTAGTTTCAAGTGTAGATGTGGATTAGAAAGGCTGTTTAATTATATTGTAATTGTAAAACGTCAACAGAGTAGATAAGCCCTAATAAAGATGATTTAAATACTATACATCTTCTTTTAAGTTAAGCACAGAGTATTTAACCTCAAATCAGTGAGCAGACCAAAAAAAGTTAAAGCACATGGAAACCCCTTGGAAGTCACGTGGTTCAAGCAAAGCGTCACCAAGTACTTAAACTCACCAAGTACTTCCGCCGATGAGAGCCTCCCAATAATGGCGGCCGCTGTCGATGTAAACGTTCCCTATAACACCATAGCTGCTCTGGCTGCTGAAACGGTCCTGGCCGTGGCTCCTTTTAGAAGAAACTTCGTCTCGCTCCACGGTCAGATTGTCATGAGACACTTTTAGTTTCCTGTGAGCAGACTTTGGGTCGAGTTTAAATGGCTGACCTGTGGGATGAAGAAAACGGAGATGTTCAGATTGAGCTGAAGGCTTCTCTGAGACGTTGAAAGTGTCCTACAGGCTAAACGGCCTAGTCTTCGTACGTCCTGTCCTCGTTCCCTTGCATTTGTCAGGGTTTTATCAATCTTCTAGTGTCTGAATGCCATCGCCTTGTTTGATGGGCATCACTTGGGATGTGACTTGACAATAAACTAAACACTTGATTGAAATTCATTCAAGCTCTTCTAGATTCGAGATCTTTGATCCTGTTTGTTCAGTTTCGTGGTCTCGTAATCATAATTCGATTTCTCTCTGTACTTTATTTTACTTCTCTGTCTGGGGTGCAGCCTGTGGTTTGGTTTTAAGCTGCCTACTTAAGTGGTTTAATTGCATGTTGTGTCTGGTATTTAAGTTCCTTTCGTCTTTGAGTTTCCTGTTTGAGTCTTCATTTGGTTTCTTTTATCATTCAGGGTATTGAATGAGAACATCTGTTGCATCTGCCCAGAGGTGCTCACCAACCCATTATAATTAATTCATTTTGTCTGTTATTTTTAATATATATATATATATTAGACTGATGTGGCTGTACACACGATATCAGTCTTATTAGCATTTAGGTTGGTGCAATGTGGGAATCTCTTGGCAGTGATTATTTTAAGATGTAGGTCTATTTTAATAAAGACCTGCCGTTGATTGAAATGTTTTAGGTCTATGTTCTATGGTGCTGGGACATTAAGCCAGTACTTCATTGTGTGTGATCTTACTGTTGGTCTTCAGTGTTCCAGGTTCACTGTTGCGACTTCCTGCCTGATTGATGGCCTTAACAATGAAGATGTATTTGGTGCCACTTTGCAGGCCGTGGACGGTGTAGTGGTTCTGCTTGATGTTGGGCACAATCATCCAGCTATCAGCGGAGTTGCAAAGACCTGAACAGAGAAGGAAAAAGTGTTTGTTCTTATTGCAAACCTGAGAAAACACAAAACAACTTGTTCTAGTCTCTGGATCTTGTGAAATTCGTCCTCCACATTTTAACCCAATCCATGCAGTGAAATACACATAAGTGAACACTAGAGGGCAGTGAGCACACGAGAAAGGCACCCTGGGGTGACCACAGCGCCCAGGGTGCCTTGCTCAAGGGCACTTCAGTCGTGACCTGTCAGCTCTGGGATTTGAACCTTCTGATCACATGTACAATTCTCTAACCACCACGGCTGCTTCATAGTTACAGTTTCACAGTCTATAATAGTCTTTTACAGCCTACATATCCCCCCCAACACACACGCACACACACACTCTGTAGGCTTTAATTTTACTTTAAAGATTTCTGCCTAAGCTCGCTTCCTGTGACCCATATTCCTATAATATGTTTGAAAGTCATCGGCTAGATTTTAAACCAGCTTAGTGAGCTCCTGTACTTCATGGATTGAAGTGTAGTCCTAACGTTCGGATGAGTACATTAGTCACGGGGACTGAAATGGAATCTTATTTCCCACTTACTGACGATGTTGGACTGTCCGGTGAAGATGGTGTACTGTAGCTCGTATGAAACCACTGAGAACTCATCGTCAGATGTCCAGTGAACAGTTATGGTGTCATAGGAGGCTGTGCAAAGCTCTTCTCGGAGACCTGGAGGACTTGGTGCTGAATAAAGAGAAAACAATACAGTGCAGATTTAGCTTTTAGAGACTCCAAGGGTGGCTAAGCGGGCAGCACTGTTGCCTCACAGAAAGGTCCTGGGTCCAATCCTCAAGTGGGTCGGTCTGGGTTCTTTTTTTTTGGAATTTGTATGTTCTCCAAGTGTCTCCGCTATCTTCCCACAGTCCAAAATCATGCATTGATATAGACTTGTGTACAGATTACACTTAAAACAATATAATTATCTACCGTGTGCTTGTCTTGAATGTAACCAAACGTAATAAAACATGACGTTAAATCCTAATAAAATAAAAAGCCACTGAAAAGTTCTTACCCATCAGGTAATCCAGACTTTCGAGCATCTTCTTCTCTCTGGTGAAGTCCAGGGCGAAGGTGTCGAACGTGTCCGTCAGATTAATCTCTGGAATCAGGACCTGAGAGGACGCTGTGGCCATCGAGACTCTGGAACAGCAACGACTTCTAGTGTCATTCATGTGTGGACTGTGAGGCATCCTGACACTCTTAAAGGTTTCCTGCTCACCGTTCTGAAATGCTTTTGGCCGTCTGAAGGAAGCGAGCGTGATCGCCTTCTTTCAGCGTCTGGTCTGCTTGTGTTATGAGAGCAGAGGATCGTTCGATGCACTGCTTGCAGTTGCCAATTTGTTGTGCTAGTTTACGCAAGCGGACAGTCTAGAAACAGAAACGTTAGCAGCATGAGCAGCATCTTTCACATGTTTAACAGAAGCAAATTCCAACAGGCATGTCCAAACCGAGCCCAGCATGAGCCCTTCTGCTGGGGTTTCTTCAACAGTTCATTCTTTATAATCCTCAACAGTTATATAGCAATCTGGATGTTGTTATAATAATGGTGAATCTTTGATTTGCTAATTAATATGGAACTTTCTCTTTAAGTAACTTTCTCTTTATCAAAGATAATCTGGCCGTCTTGGGAGGAAAAGTTATTCGACTGAATAAATGACTTTTTATTAGAGATGTAAGAATACAAATACAAATTCAATACGAATTCAACAAGAGAATCGACTCATATAGATGATTCTTATGAAATGAATCGATATTCACTTTAATCAGTAGGGGGCGCTGGTGCTTTATATAATTTTAACTCTAAAATGATTCCATTATTTTTGATAGTTTTGCAACTACTTCCAGAAATAAAAGGACATTGATTGTTTTCATTAACTACTGATCATAAATACAGCAATAAAAAAAATAATTCAACTACTAAAAATAATTACAGTAATTAAAATATTAAAAATAAAACAATAATACATTTGTCGTGACCATAATTACTATAATAAAACGGTAATAAATACTACTAATAATTACAATGATAATAATAAAGTAATACATACAATTATAAAAAAATAATAATAATTAATAACAGTAATAAATATAACCGACATCTGTTTTCTATATAATAATAAATCTGTATTTTTTATTTTACAACTACATTGATAGTTTAAATGTATAAAAAACTATTGCAACTGCTTTATCCTTATTTTTTTTCCTAAAAAAGTAGTTTGAAGATAAATGATTTATTAACAATTTTAGTTGTTTAACAGAATGGTGAAAATCATGAATAGTAGAACATCACCAGTAGAGTGTCACGTTACATTCCTAGTTTTTGTGACCATTATCTGTCCTTAAAATCCCTAAAATGATATTATATCTGATTCACAGTAACTTATTTTGAGAAAACAAAGCTATTATGTGTATTTATTTATGAGCACTTACTTTGCCCTCCTTGATTTTGGCACTAATAATCTGTCTCCTCTCCTGTACTATGTTAATCAAGAGGTCACACTCCTCCATCAGCTTACCTTCCTGTCGTGATGCATTCACCTAGAACACACACACACACACACACACACACAAGCAAATAAATAAATAAAAGTTTGACTACTAAGACACTCTTAAGGCCTTTTATTAACCTGTTAGGAATGTATGGGCCTGAATGGCTGGATTTATTCACTTCTGGACTGTCCACGTGTGTTCAGCCATGCCGTGTGTAATGCTTTTGTATATAGTTCATTATAACTGTTTTTTCTCTTGGGAATAATTCTCTGAGCCGTGAGACCGCTGGTCCACATTTTTCTCCACCTCCCTGGTATGTAAACGATGAAATGATGTGAAAGAGGGGATTGTTCAGGGTTTGTTCGACCTTGTAAGAGGTGTAATAACTTCTCTTGGCATTTTAAGCTCTTTTACTGTGTAAAAGAGACACATTCACTCTCAGCTCAAACCTTTCAACACACTAATTAGGTTCTGTGACCTTTGAGCGCTGCTCCTGGCTTTTTACTGGCCAGAAATACACTCGCCGGTCACATTTTTATGACCATTAGTAATATCCAGAGCCACACAGAGCCGAACCGAGAGCGACTCTGTTAGCTCCTGGTAGGTTGGTGCAGGTATCTGGAGCCATTTTGACTGCAGTGCATCTTACAGGACATGTGTGGGGCCAATACAAAGATCAAAGTTGTCTCATAGATGCTCTGTCAGGTTTAAGTTTGGGTTGTCCTCGGAAGTCTTGATCATGCTCTTCTAGCCTCTGATGTGTCACATCTTAGGTCTTAAGACCCTAAACCAGCTCGTCATCGACAATGAGAAGTCAAGTCACATGTTTGGTAATAAATGAATGAACCAAATAGAAATAAACACTCAAAACAAATGTGATACTGTAATTTTTACATTTAAAACAAATACTACATTTGAAATGAAGGATGAATTAATGCCTGAAATTACTAAGGATAGTAAACTCACAATCGTACTATTATTAATTTATTTAATAATGGAAAATGGAAACAAATGGTCTGATGTATTCAAACTGCAAAAACCAGCGACCCTGAGCAGTTATGTAAGATTTACATCACTGTGCTCAACCCAAAAGAACCCACTGTGACAGATCTGTGACAAACTAATTAAGAAATGTGTTCAATGCGATCTATTTATTCTGATTATATGCCTCGTATTTTCAATTTAGGAAAAAATAGGTTAAAGGCTGCAGCGCTACAAAGAAATCCTCCAAGCCTGTGGCAGCGTCATGCTCAGCTGCTCGTGAAATTAAATCATTCTATAAATGAAACTTTGTCCTCGCCAAGCTAATAATCAAACTTATTACATGTATATTCTTCGGCCCAGCATACATTCAGGAAAGATCCGAACAACAATAGCAGGAATCATTAAATCCCAAGACGGTTATTTTGTGCAAGAGGATGTGAAGGTATTAACTATATACACTGATCAGGGAAAATGGCAAACGATGTGGGAGAGACAGACAACATAACAAACCTCATGAGATCCATATAAACAAGCAATAAACCAAGAACACACCATGGAACATGAGTGGACCAAGTAATCCACACAAGATGCACAATGGGTCACACAAAACTCCCACAGCAATAAAGAAGACAATCCACTAACATGTAAAAGATCTCAAACTCTCAAGCTGGCGGTAATACACCAAATATACACCACAGAGAGGCAACAACTACAAACACCCAGAACTTTTAAAGAAACCCTCAACCAAGAAAACTCAAGACCAACCCTAAACGTTTTAGAAAGAACTAGAATTAAAGCAAAAAAATGAATTGGACAAACAGGGGAAACAATGACTTGAACACCGATCATGCCATATAATAATATAATTAAATGAAGGAGCGTTACAAAAGCAAATAGATAGGTGTGTACATTGATCCAGCAGAACATTATGACCACCGTCCTAACGTTCAGTTGTGCTGCTCTGTGTGTTCTGACCTTTCTATCAGAATGACTTAAATTCTTCAGCAGTCTGAGCTACGGTAGCTCGTATGTTAGACTCGCTCCACCCGGAGCGAACTCGTTCAAATTCTTACGCTCGCCCAACACTGAGGATAAAATGTTCACCTGCTTCCTAATATATCCCACACACTAAGAGGAACCGTGATGGAGATGATCAGTGCTGTTCGTTTTACCTGGCAGTGGTTATAATGTTAGATTGTTTATTTTTTCATTAAAAAAGGATCATTAAGCGAATTATTATTATTATGATTATAATTATTATATGTAAGGATTATTATTAATGTCATTATCAAATCCCAGAGATCCCGACTCACCTCGACATGCTGACACGTCTGAATCAATTTTGCCATCAGTGACTCCAGCTCATTGCTCCTCTTGATCAGGTGGCTGAGGTTCGAGTCCAAGGTTTGCTGTGAAAACAAATCAAAAGAGATTATACTTTTAAAAGGTGGAGATAACACCAGAGAGCCGTTCCACCACCGACCTGGACATACTGCTTCTCCGTATAGGATCTGCGTATCATGACTGCTTCTCTATGTGACTGAAAAGATCAAGAGAGCGGACGAGGCTTTCTGCAGAATAAATAAAAAAAGAAAAGCTCTGTCCACTGAACTGGCAAATTCAGCATAAATAGCCATCCTCTGACATCCTGAATCTAAATCAAGGCTTTTATGGAAGGAATTTCTGCCTGGGATTATGGAGCGCTGTTTCTTTTCTACTCAGGATGTACAGCAGCAGCTCGTCTGTACAGAGGATTCGGCATTAATAGTGGACTGATGTCGAATGGTTTAAAATTCTATTAGAATTGTGTCCATGCTAAATATAGCACAAACTCCCTGGAGTGGATATCCAAAGGTCTTCATCGTTGCATAATGTCTGTATAAAAGCAAGATCATTCGTTAGTAATGATTCAGTCTAATAATCGCTAAAGAAGATTAAAAATAACACCAGAGTAAGAAATACTGATGGTACAGCGTTGTAAGGACGATGGAAACCAGGAAATGTGAAATAAGGGACTTGGGAAGAGGTACAAGGTTCCAGAAAACAATACAATGAAACCACAATGAATCCAAAATCTACGTTTTTGGGGTCTGTGTCACCTCAAGTATGCAGTTAAACCACAGGAAGGCGTGGGCCAATGCTCGCTGATTACAAAAATACATTATATATTGTTCAAGCTTTATGTTACCTAATGATGTAAAGACATTACCATTAAAAAATAAAATTATAAATATAAATTCTGATTATGCTTCAGTAATATTTAGCTTTTAATTGTTTTGCGTAATTATATTATTAATATATCATTTTTAAAAATCAATTTGAATATTATACGATCTTATATTTTATAAAAGCTGATTGTATTAACAAAACTATTTATTCTAAAAAAAAATACAGTATTATTATGTATTTAATTACCATTATATAATGTATTATGTTATTTATATGAATAGTAAATATAGTAAATGTATGCTTGCATATTATATTATTGTGTATATCTTATTATGGGCGGCGCTGTGGCTTAGTGTGTAGCACTGTCACCTCTCAGCAAAAGGTCCTGGGTTCGATCCCCGGGTGGAGCGATCTCTGTCCTTTCTGTGCGGATTTTGCATGTTCTCCCCGTGGGTTTCCTCCGGGCTCTCCGGTTTCCTCCCACAGTCCAAAGACATGCTACCAGGTTAATCGGAGACACTGAATCGTCCTGTAGGTTTACTCA
>JAYDZG010000013.1:2323930-2343140 GCA_034509265.1 Microcambeva bendego
AGAATTATGTACTTTATTTATAATTTATTATTATATATTTCTGTCTGTAAGTTTTTTATAATTCTGTATTAAATGAATTTGTTTATATTTTATATTACGATGCTAATATATTATAATTTCTAGGTATTTCTATTTTTATAAATTAAAATTATTATTATAATTATTCCATATTAGATTTTTTTTATTCATTTGTGATGTCATTGTTATGGCGGAGGTCTACATTTGAGTAACGTTTGTTTTAAATCTCACCATAAAGAGCTCCTCGTATTTGGTGACCATCCTCTGGACCACAGCGATCACGGCCGTGGACTCCTCGGCCCGGGCGGAGCTCTGAACACTGAACTCTTTATCTGAGCTCTTCTGCTTGTGCAGCAGGTTCGGACCAAAGATGGTGGCCAGATTGATCGACGTCATCTTGTTTCCCGTCACCTGAGAATAAAGAGAATCTTTGGTTAGATTAATATGTGACTAACATTGAGCTCGTCCTGTAAACACACTTTGTGAAGTCACAGGTCCTGATGCTGGAGTCGAAGGTCTGCAGTTACACTTTTCATTTCTCTCAGGGGGGTTCGAGAGGCTGGGGTTTGGCCTGTTGGAATTCCTTCACACTAACCTAAGCCGAGCGTTTTACCAGACCTTGTGCACAGGGGGCGCTGTGATAAGGTGACTGAATCAAAAATGATTGATTTAGTGACACTGATTTAGCATTTAACTGATAAAATCTGTAAAATTTTCTATTTATGTTGTTAATTTTTATCATCTGTGCACGTTTGATACATTCGTGGACCCCCAGAACGGCTTTATTAGCTGTACAGTACAGTTCTAGTACACAGTCTGAGCAATTCAGGATTAAGGGCCTCGCTCAAGGGCCCAACAGCGGCAACCTGTCATTGGTGGGATTTAAACCAGCGACCTTCTGCTTACTAGTCCAGCACCTTAACCGCGAGCCTACAGCTGCCTACAGACCAGTGCTGACTTGATGTATGACCTTCATACTAATCAGGGTTGGCAAGAAGGTCCTGGGTTCGATTCTCAGGTGAAGTAGTCCAGGCTCTTTCTGTGTGAGTTTGCATGTTCTCCCTGTGTCTGTGTGAGTTTCCTTATTTCCTCTTTCTTTTCCGGAATTACTGGGAATAATGCAGTAACACACCCGGACAGGAGGCCAATCCATCACGGTCCCAAGCCTGGATAAATAGGATGATTGTAAAAACACTCCATTATAATTGCAAAATAAACCTCTGAGAGCATCAGCTGGAAGAAATCATCCCATTTCAATGCCTTGCGTCATGAATATAAAGTGTTACTAGTTGCAATGATTAGGATTTTTACAGCGTGGTCTCATGTCACGTCCACTTTTTAAAATAATATCCGGAAGAATTAAGAGGCTCTGTTGCTACAAATTGCAGAGTCCACAGGAGGACAAAGATTCAATTTCCTTCCACAGGAGATCCCATTTAGCTCACAGCTGGACTAAAGGATTAAGTTTGTGTGGGTGGATTTGTGTGTTTCTCAGAGTCTCTGGATTCTGGTGAGTCGACTCTGCTGGTATCACCTGCGTCTTTGTTAAACCTCGCTAACTCGTGCTCTGCATTCCCTGATCTTTCAGTCTCGGCAGGAAAGCCGACGTGATGAAAACGTTGATCGGCGTTCCCCGGCCGAGCGTGAAATGAGTCGGGGTTCCTGTGCTGATAGGCGTATGGGAAAGTACACTAAGAGCAGAAGCAGGACTGAGGGAGGCGGAGCCTTTATCCAAAGTGACTTACAGTACAGTTACAGTATACAGTCTGAGCAATTAGGGCCTCGCTCAAGGGCCCAACAGCCACAACTTGGACGTGATTGGGTCCTTCGGATCACTAGTCCACTTCCTTAACCACTAGGCTACGGAAAGTTGGCAATGATGAAGCACAAGGCCTAATGAAGTTAAATCAGTATACCAAAGCTACAGCTACAGGGGCGGACTTGCAATGACAGTCCATGGATTCAATAAAACAAGTTAAAATAGGTCCCCAGGTGACGCAGCGGGATATTCCACTAGATGAGACGTTCCCTGTTTGAATCTCGGCTCTGCCTCTTCAGCATAACTGGCAGTGCGTGCAGCTCACAATAACTGGCCCTAAAAACTTCTTTTCGTTATTTAATAACATGGAACACATTCCTACCCACAATGCACACGGTGCTATTCGCCGGTGATCTTATAAATATAAAGCAATCATATATGCATTAAGAACCGTTAACTCTAGAGTCCAGGAATCAGTTTCATGTTGGCTACGTTCATAAAATACCAAAGTACTGAGACCATTCCACTCCAGTTACTGAAACATAAAGCTCCAGGTGTTTTCCAGATGTAGGTCAGTAAAAGCTGTAGTGACCCTTGGTAGCCTATAAAGTGTAAGATCTAGTCTTTAATGCCGGATAAAAACACTAAACTACTTATCAGTACTAAGTGACTTATCTTTAAACCTGACCGTACTGACATCATTTAGCCTCCCTATAAAGGTTTAGGGGCTCGCTCAAGGGCCCAACAGCAGCAACCTGGCAGTGTTGAGGTTTGAACCACCGACCTTCAGATTACTAGTTGAACCCTAACCACTAGGTCAGATGGTACCAGTACTAGACCATAATAGTCCTCATCATTCTTACCTCCTGACCCTCTTTGTCGTAGATGTTGTGGGCGTGCTGAGCCACCGTGTGCAGAAACTCCAGCAGCCGGTGCAGGGTGTCGCTGTTACAGGGTGGGAGCAGGTACACCAACAGCTGGGTGACTATTTGTTGGTCCTCTGAATCCAGCACTGTCAAAAGATCACATGAGCAAATCATCACACTGACCAGCCGTCTACAAGTAGTACGCATGACCGATTTGGCTACTCATCTGTTTGAGCTTTATTAATACATATTAACCATCATATTATTAATGAACTGTATAAATCGCTTCAAATAATAAATAAAATAATAAATAACACAGAGGACCCAGATCGCCCCACCCGGGGATCGAATTCAGGACTTTCTCGCTGTGAGGCGACAGTGCTACACACTAAGCCACCGTGCCGCCCTATTATTATTATTATTATTATTATTCACACAAAGCAAGTGTTTTGATTGTCATTGAAAACATTAATAAGAACAATTTTCCTCTGCATCAGTAAATCAAAAATCTTATAAACCCTAAAATCGGTTTGTGCTCATATTCAAATAAAGTCTCAGAGCGGCGCCTCTTAATTTTTAATCCCTGTAAACCTGCAGACATTTTTACGAGAGCTGCTCCTAAACGGACTCGAGTCTGTGGTTTAAATCTCTCGTCCTGTGAGAACACCAGAGCTTTTTTATTGCCGGCCGAGTTCCCTCACATGTGGTGTTGATGAAGGCCGTATAGAGCTCTTTGGTGAGCAGCGGGTCAGCCATGTCCCGGAGGAATTCCTTCAGCAGCGCCGCCACGTCATGGACGCTGAGCTCCTCGTCCAGCTGCACGTCCACGCCGTGGTCAAACTCCTCCCGGAGCTGTGGCACATGGACATCCAAATGAACATCCAAAAACCAATCAGCACTGCTACAGATTTTACCGCTTTAGAATTAATGTGAACAAAGTTAAATAACAAGTAAACAGTTTGTAACAAGCCAAAACTCATCGGGCTTCACTTACACCTGAGAGCTTTAACACGGACAGCGTGAGACATTTATTTATGTATAGAGCATATACACAGATCAGGCATTACATTAAAAGAAATAACAGATAGAAGCCAGGCAGAAATATCACAGATACATATTACAGTAAAGGTTCATATTCAGTAAAAAAAAGTCTGAGCAGTTTTCTTCTATACTAAGAATAATTAGAATAGAATAAAACAGCCCAAACACAAACTCCTGCATTGTGAAGAGTCGAAACATTTTTAAGTGCTCTATTATTTTTTCTGCGGCTATTCAGCACCCTACATGACAAACTGTGATGCTCAGTGTATTCAGTGAGCCTTGGTCACACATGACCCTGTCGCCGGTTTAGCACTGATCCTTCCTTGGACCGATTTTTAATACATACAGACCACTGCAGACCGGGAACACCCCACAAGAGCTGCAGTTCTGGAGATGCTCTGACCCAATCGTTTAGCCATTACAGATCTTTATGCTCACATATTTTCATGTGCCATGATGACGAGGTAGAGTTATTGAAAAAAAAGATTCTTTAGTTTGTGTGTTTGACCAAAATGAGCAGTGCTGTTTTATTCTATTCTTCTTATTATTCTAGTTTATAGAATCAAACTGCTCACTTTATTTACATATCATATTTTCATATGAATATGAAATTTTGACTTTTTTTTACTGTAATCCTGTAATATTTCTGATCTGATCTTTTATTTCTTTTGTAATTCAATGCTTCGCTTGTTCCATCCGTGAGCTGTAAAATTACACTTCCCACTGTGTGACCTTTGCCGTGACCTCTCCTCGATCATTCCTCCAACAGGTTCTGCTCAGGCGGCTATTCTGCTTATTCGGCAATCTGACTCGGACGCTTGCTGGGACTGAGACGTGAGATCTGAGTTTATATAAGGTGCTGTTTAGAAAGTTCACTTCATCGATTCAAAAAGAATTGGGCCGAACTGAAACTACGTCCCGCATCTCTGAAGAGGCCAGTAAAGGACGGAAGTCAGAATGACGGATAACGTCGGCTACCGTGTTGTGGACTTATAAAATCAGGGAGGCGATGATACGTCTGTTCTGGCGTTATGCTTTATCAGCAGAAAAGAATGCTAGCCTCATTGACATTGATCCTCTCTCACCCTCTACACCTGAACTCCTTTGTTTTGAGTCAAAACAGCCGCCTGGTGATTGAAAACGTACCCTGTCTATCTTCAAGTGTCAAGCAAAGTCAAAAACATGCGGATTTTGCAAGAGCAAGAAACTATTCAATACTTAACAGCACATTTACATGCTGTAGTGACAGTAAACAGTCTAAGTGACTTTCTAATTACTACTACAGCACCTTAAAACTGACCCAAGTTGCCACGGTTTGGGCAATTAATGCACAGTTAATTATGCTTTGTTCATATAGTCATGCTTGTAAGTTTACTATGAATAATAATATAAAAAAACGTAGTGAAAATAGTGGTGGATCCAAAGCCGGCCCAAGCTTGTATGGAGCCATGAGCAGAATGTAATTTGTGGCCTTCAGACCACCACCTCAGTACCAGATGCTTCATCTTTCCATAGGCTACACGGTGTGTGTGACGTACCCACTATCCTTAGCATGATTTGTAATTAGCTTACATCGGGAGTTTTCTAAGTCTGAGACTGAGCTTGTTTGCTCCTATTTGTGTGAAATTTCTGCATGCCTGGCGTGCTTGTTGTTTCCTGCCTGCAGATGGCACGAGGTTTCGTTCATCCTGCGTTACTGCCTTTCGGCCATGAATAAGAAGATTTGAATTAGTTATACTTCTTGAGCTATCCCTGGTAAAACGTTAAGTGTGTTTTAATGTACTAGAAAGGAACTATCATCAAGTACATTATTGTTAGGATAAATAAAATATATCTCCCCACTCCCACTAGAAAACCGCTTGATTACATCCTAGCAGTGTAATTCGGCCCAATTGATTTTTACTTTTAAATACAGGTGTATAAGAGTGGCATATTCATTTAAATATTTCACTATTGAACTAATTTGATGTCTTTTGTTTTTAAAATTGGAACAGATGTGCACAATCTGAGATGAACACCATCTGGGTGGATGAACGCATGAACATAACAAGCTCACCATCAAACTAGAGCTCGCCGTGTTCGCTGTCTTACCTGCCGCACTCTTTTCTTCGAGCTGCCGACTCTAAAGATGCCGACTGTGTGTAGACCTGCAGAAAGTTCACGTCAGTTCGGCGCTCTGTACCCAAATTTGACTGTTCTTGAGACACAAAAGGTTCTTAGCATGCGTACCATACTTCTCAAGGTGCTGGCAGCAGCTGTCCAGCACACGTGGAACCTGCCTGTAGATGGGGTTCAGGCTCAGCCTCTTGTCCTGCTGCTTCTCCTTCTTGTTGGCCGTCTCGGCCGGAAGCGAGAGCTGAAGAGCCTCCAGCAGGCGGGACTGGTTGTCGTCTAGATCCGTGATGGAGTCCACGGACATGCCGCCCTGCCCGGGGAAACGAATTAATCATTTATAGGTTATCGTAGGTGTACTGCGTCATCCACAGATCATCATAGGAAGGCTGCATGAATAACCGGCACCTGTGATGTAGAACATCGACGTTACTTAGAAAAGAAAGTGTTAGATACACAGACACTAACTGCTGTGTGCAGGTCCTGGAAGGTTGTCACAGCTATCTGGAACCATGCTGACTGCAGTGCATCCCACAGCTGCTTAGGGGGAGTAGGGGAAGATTCATAGAGCTGTGTATTTACAATATTGGGTGATAAATTCCTGTTAATAGTCCGACACTACAATTATTTTTTTATATATATTTTAGCTAAAGTAGAAATAAGAAACAAAGATAACGCCAAGCTTGCCGTTAATAACACAAGCTGTGTAGAACGAGGTGTAAAACTCACATTTCTTCTTCAATTAAGTGTAAGTGAAGTTAAGACAGGAATGGAATTCCATGTCTCAAACTGTACAGTAAGATTAACAGGTAATAAAAAGATAAAGATAAAAAAAGATAAAGAAGTTCTGTATTAATAAACTGTTTACTCAGTAAAGAAATCAATAAAGGAAATAAATTATTCCGAGATGAAGTTAAAATCCATTGCTGGTCATTAATTCTGCATTCCTAGTTAGAAGTGAAGTGAGCATGAGTGTAAAATAATGTTTTATTTGGTGAGTGAGAATAAAACTCGGTGATTCCTCAGAACCTAGTATGAGAGCGAACGTAAGGTTTCTTCGACAGGCTTCCTTCACTGAGAGGGATTAAAACCAGCCGTCCTACCCTCCTGCGAGCGCGGGGCGCTGCCTCGGGCGTGTTGGACGACGTCGACTCATTGGCTGTTTCTGAGGTGGAGCTGAGGGATGAGTTGCTGCTCGAAAGTTCCTTGGTGGGACGGCGCGTAGCGAACTGCAGGATGGAGGAGACCAGGTCGCTCGTGTCTCTCTGCTCCTCTCGCTGACCCTCCTGCCGTTGACGCAGCGTCCGGTCATTGGCGATCACTTGTGACAAGGAGATGCCGAAAGCCTGGGGTGTGTTCTCTGAGATCATAGGAACAAACAAAAATAATGATACATTTTCAGCATTATTAAATAAAAACATTAAGACTGCACTGACTTTTAAGACCACTGAACTTCTAAACCAGGGGAGCTTAGTAGGACGATCATGATGGGATGTGACCACTCTTCCTTTCATCTGTGTTTTCTATATTATTACTATTATTATTATTTATTATTATTATTATATTATTATAATTATTATACAATAACTACGGCTCAACCGGTCTGATGCATCTCTACAATCTTTAAAAATGTATTTATTAGTAGATTCAGTAGGTGCTGTTTCATAACCTCATGAAAGAAGTTGACTAAAAAATGAAACCCTGCAATTATGAACGAGTCTCTGCTGGACAGTTTTGGAACTGGAAAAATATCCAAACACTTATTTTTGTGATCCTATTTGTGTAAATGAGCCTTTTCAACATGAAAATAAAGAAACCTCACAATATGATTTTCCCTTTTATCAAATTTTCCTTTTATTAAAAAAAAGTGATCAGCTTTTGTTTATCTAAGCAACAAAATCCATTTTAGTTCTGATTTAAGAACGAGCTATGGCCAAAAGGCTGGATCCATGAGCATAAAGAGCGCCAGCGTCCTCTGCTGTTTAAAGTCAATATCGGTTCATCTTTAATGTATCGACGATTCAAATCGTGCTCCACGTGAATCGATTCTTAACGATCCTTGGTGAATCGTTACAACCCTTGTGATTCTTTCAACTTGTTCTATAATGCTGAATTTCAATATAGGAACTGGAGCACATTATAAAAAGTTACAAAGCGTCTTTGAAGCCGACCTTCAGAAGTAGACTCGAAAGTGTGGGCGTCCCAGTTCTAAAATTACGTGACGAGTATCACACAAGCGTTTATACACAGATGATCCAAAACATTAAAAACACACTGATCAGTGATCAGTGACCATCATCCCCATCGTCCTGGATCCTGGCATGAAACTTTTAGCTTTGGACTAAGTGTGTAGACATTTCTTTCTATGCTGGTAGAGACAGCTGGCCAATGAAACAGCAGGAGCCACAGGGCTGCACATTCAGACCCAATGTTTCAGACGTAACACTGGACCACATGCGGAGAGAAAACGTGCATCCAGACCTGCAACTCTCGACTCAGATGAATCATTTTAAAGGGTTCCAGCTTGTAACGAACAGCTCTTTAAATGCAGGCCAGATCCGCCATGTAAATCTGATATTTGGATTCTTCTATAATATAATATTTTCCTGATTCCTTGAGATTACTTGTGCTCGGGTTAAACATTACTGTTTGTGTTTACAGTAAACTGGAAAACCCGTCAGACTGGATCTGCATTCTGGACTAAAAGTCTCATTCATACCGCATCTCAAAACATTACATGTGTTTATGAGGGATTGCAGTCTTGTGATCGTAGGGATTGTGTAAACAGAATGTTTCATTGGTCCCTGAATCCGAGTGGCACAGTGCGGCTCGTGTGGCACAGAGGCCTGGTGTGAAGCGTTTGAGCTCTTGAGATTACCATCAGATCCAATCTGTAGGGATCAATTCTTCATTGCTTCACTTCTAAACTTGTGTTCTAAGGAATGAAGAGAATCGGCACTTCCAAGAGCCTAAAAAGCTCATCAATAATAAAAGCTTAACATGGTTCACTAACTTTCTTATGCCATCAGGGACGGTGACTGGCTACAGGATGGACACACGTTCACCTGCAAGGCGTTTAACCTGAAAATGTTACTGTAAGAGGAAAACACACAGAAAAGAGGAGAACATGCAAACTCCACATAGATAGTACCCGGGCCATCCCACCTGATGGAACCCAGGACCTTCTTGCTACCCAAAAAGCCACCATGCCATCCTAACATTGATGTAGTAAAAGAGCACAGGATAACAAAACCTTAATAAATACTGCTCATGAGCTTTGCTCACATTAAGTGTTTGTACTGTCTGTACCTCCATAACAGATCCAGACATATTTTAATAGCAGCTTATTATTGGATGGTGTCAATGGCTTACTCATTATGAGTGATGGTGGTAAGACGTGGGCAAGCCGGAGGTTCCCCTCTGTTTTAATTCTTTTCCCCTAAAAACTACAAGCCCGGCCAAATATGCAGTCCAAGGCCGACGAGCTCCCATCGGAGCCACGTCCCCTTACAAGGAGAACTTTACACTATTCTAAATTTATCTCTGTAGTGAATGCTTGATATTTTCTGACAGAGCAGACGTTCCACCTGCGGCGCGACGGACTGAAAGAAGCTCGATGTCTTAAAGAGTCTGTGTGTTTCTGTCCATGACATTTCATGTCAGTAAACTCAAATACGATCAGTTACCTTTGTCTTTATTCTTCTCTTTGGCCAGGGAGTCCAACTTCCTCCGCAGTGACTTCTTCCTCTTCTGGCAATCTGCATACACATGCGCATAATTATTACTGAAGTATAGGTTTAACATTGATACAAGATTACCTGCCAGGCAATCTGTAATGCATAGTAATTTGATCGAGTCTCAGCTCTGCCTGCCTTGTTACATTTGTTGTTATTTGTGTTTAAGTGTTTTTGTTTTTGGAGTGGAAATACAATTTTAATTGAATCCAACATCTGTAACCTAATAAAGTCTGTGGTCACTCTAGTCATTTATTGTATTTACTTGACGGGTAGCACTGGGCACTCAAGTGACTCGACCGGATCACTGATTGACTATCACCACTAGGTATATATAACATAAATCGCCGTATACACAAAAGTGCAAATAGCATCTGCCAAAGGTTTTTGGTTGAGCGTGTAGCCAATGATTCTCCGCTGCTTTCACATCACCACATGAAAAACTTTTTCCCCTTAAAGTTGCTTTTAGCGTCCAAAAATATGGAAATCAGATGGAGCTAAATCTGGACTATAAGCTCTCTCAGACACGACCGATCACTTCTCCTCAGCACTTCACACAGAAATGTAATCAAACCTTTTACACATTTTATTGTTGTTTTACCACCGGCACTTAGATGTCTGGGTCTAAGACCAGAATAGGAAAGCAGTAGTGTGTGTGTGTGTGTATGTGTGTGTGTGTGTGTGTGTGTGTGAGAGAGAGAGAGAGAGAGAGATAGTGCGGGAAAACAGAGGAAATGGCTGAGATTCTTCTCAGATTGAGTTTGCGTGGCTGAGTGGAAAAGCCAGGAAGCTCCGATCCCGTTTCTTTCAGCCCACCGCCACACAGAATCACTCAGTGTTTTCTTTTCTCTCCACTCCGAGGCTTTGTTTTCATCGTATACGTGCAAGGCTCAAGACGGTCGTCAAAATAAATCATCCTTCATCAAAGGTCCACATGAACTCTCGGGGCTTTCTGAGACCCGGCCCAGGAATTAATAGCCAACACTAGTAGAGGCGAGCATGGCGAATCGTTTGGGTGGAGGAGGCGAGGGGTGTGCTGAGGTGGGCCGGGACAGGGTGATGTATGAGCCGGTTTAAGGGACGTCTTTTTTGTTCAGTTCTTAGAAAGGAAGTCCATCACCTACACCACGTCTGTTTTCTGAAAGCGCTCCGGGTCGAGCGCTGACTGTGATGAATCCGTTCAGTAACGCTGGTCCTGCAGGACCACGTCTTCAAACAGCAGCAATCACTGAAGCGTGCAGATGTTCAAGAGGGTCCAGCCAGATGAGTTACGACCAGGGATGTAACGATACACTCTACCTACGATGCGATTCATGATACTGGGACAAATTTAGTTTTCTTTTATTATTTCTCTTAACAAATAATACAATCAAATATGGCATTTATGATCATCTTTTATGTATCTGAACAATTAAATCTCTTTTATTTCTAAACAGGTAGGTACAAAGCAGGCAAAACAAAGCTGCATATTTTCTTATTGGGGGAAAAAAGAACTGAAACGAGATTTTAAAACAAATCCCCCTTTATATAAAAATAAGAAAATAATACAAATAAAGAAAGTATGCTCACATGAATAAACTCCGACTGAAAATCCTGCACCTGGCAACTTTGTTTCTCTGGAAACATACTGCACATTTTTACTAAACTATTTTAATAATTTGACTTTTTCTAATTTCTAGTCCTTATTGTAGCACAATTTAAAACATTGATCTAAAAATATTGTAATGTTTAAAGAAAATATTTCTACAGAGGAAACAGCGATCATGAGACCAGGAAAACCATAGTTTAGTTCATAAATAAAACCTGGTCATTTCATTATCCATGGCAACCCTAAAGTGTTACACATTTTTAGCCTTAATTTATTTCACAATTTCTGTTTTATCTGTTTTGAGCATTTTTCTTCTTTTGAACTGACGTAACAACTAAATATCATCGAGGGAATCAAAACGCTCTCATACAAGTATTAATATTGATGAAAGCTTTTCACATAATACATCTTCTCCAGTAGGTTCTGTGCTGTCATGTGGAAGCTTTGCTTTGCCTTTCTGGACAGCACACAAGCAGATCATACAAGTTTTTATTCTTATTTTAAATACTTTTACATTTTATCAATATTTTATTGATTTCCAGAATCTCTGGAAGTTTCTCCAGGACACGTCGCTACTTCTCGAGCAACGGCTTCCAGCTCATGGAGGTTTGAAGGCTTCGTGCTACCACAAGATCTGGTTGGATTGGAATGATTGCTTGGGATCACTGACACTGTCAAAGCTTAATTATCAGCCAGTTTCTATTTCACCACAGAAGGCAGAACATTCACAAAAAAACCAAAATAATTTTCAAGGAAAAGATTTTGATCGACAGAAGAAAAATATCCCGACATCATGACTGACCCAGGAAGGTTTTCTGCTGCTCCATAAGTCCATAAGTTTAAAACTACAAGACAAAACTCTCAGCGGCGTCTTCGGGTATGTTGAAGGTCTCATTTCTGGTGGAATGAAACTATCTTCTCTGTCAGCTTTTGTGATGGCTCCACCATTGTTGCAACACCTCCTGAACACTGGGATCTCTGGGTGTGTTTACCACATCACAGCTCAAGCAAACCTGAAAATGCTGCCACTGATCACACCAAAGTCTGCCAAGCAGAGTGATGTCACAATCCTTAATTAGAGGATTTGTGGATATTAAAGTGAAGCTCTTGAAATGGAGGGTAAAGCTTGTGAAGCTAACCGTGTACATTATAACAAAGCAATAACACAGAAGAGTTGGGACATACACGTCTGGGAAAGATTACACTAAAATGCTAACGCTAGGACCAAACCTCGAACCTTCTTTACAAACAGTAAACACTGAGAGACTTTAATACACCAGACAGTCACCTGATCAATCAGACAGTACGTTAAAATCCAAGCATGTTAGACACCAGAGTTAATGGTAGTCATGGTAGTTCTCGGTCATTTCTAGCTGTGTGACGTGTTACGCTGTCTTAATGGAAGATCCCATCCGGTCCAGGGAAGAGGATCAGCATGTATGGGTGTACGTGATCTGTGCCTTTCATGCTTGGTCAGGTGTCCACAAACCTTTGGCCACACAGTAATACGAGGTCTTGGACAATGAACTGAGTGGGTGTGGCGAGTGAACCATGGTGAAATAGATGACTCTTCAGACAAGCTTTTAATTCGAACCTGTGCTAAATACCCCGTCCACTACAGCCCGAGTAAATGGTTTAACTGAGCTAACCCAGACATCATAGGTGAGATTTTCAGGCACATCACAGGACGATTGGTGATGACATGCCGCTTTCTACCTTCTTTATCATGTCTAATTACCTACGCTTGGGTAATTGAGTTATACCCCGTCTCTGAAAAGCCTTTTCCAAAAAGAACTCAGGGAGTGGTAAGAATCAAAGAGATTTCTCTGGGATTATCAGGTTTAGTTCCAACAAAAGAACAAAACAAAGGTTTGTTATGAACCAAAGAGAATGCCAGACACTCCCTATATATCAAGGACAATGTCAAAGGAAAATGATTTTTTAGGCCTGTTAGAGCAATGTATGTGTCAGTTGGGGTGACCATATGTGTGTGTGTGCGTGTGTGTGTGTGTGCGTGTGTGTGTGTGTGTGTCTGCATTTGTTCCATTGAGAAGCTCTTTGTCGGTTTCAGGATTCAGAGCCTCCGTTACCTTTAGGAATGGTGATCTGGCAGCCCAGGTCATAGTCCTGGTGAAGGCGGTTGTAGGCGACTTCCTGTAGTCTGGCCCTCTCCAGCTCTGACAGGCTCTGAATGGACACCGGCTTGAGCCGCACATTTCTCCCAGACAGGCTGTTCCAGGTAAAATCCCCCTACAGCAACAACAACAACGACGTTAGAACATCAGATACAACCGAAAATCAGTTTGGTCCCAGTGGGTTTAGCACGGTTCATCGTTAGCTCTTAGCATTAGCACTAGCTTTAGCTTAGCGTAGGTTGTTTGTTTTGTCCTGTGTCTTGTTTTTATAACCTTATCTTGGTGTGTCTGTTCGCCCCTTCCTGTCCGTCATGGCACATAGATCGTTACATCTTTAATGTCAATTGAGTGACATTTAAGGTCAAATAAATCTAATAATCTTAAAATAATAGTATTCAGGAGGGAAAATATGGTGGGGGGCTACTAGCCCGCTACCATTGGGATCTAGGGTTTGAATCCTAATGATACTATCAGCCGGTCGGGTTCAAAAAGGGACTGTGGTCATGACAATGCCTTTTTAATCATTTTTACTGTGCCTTATTTTGCATAACAGCCTTTGTGTATGAGCTCATCTCAGTACGAAGGAGAGAACTCTTCACTCCTGGAACACTTTATCTTGGTATCTTACCACCTGATGTTAAGTTGACAGCCCATAAAACCACAACAGAGCCCACACACACAACAAAAACAACAACATGACGCACAAGTCGGCATCCGGAGCCGATCTGAGAAGCGTCGAGTACAACGGCACACAGCAAGAGGAAGAGAAACTCTGAGCTCTGCTCTCAGCATGTGTGCAAATTCAGCCATCTCTTTATTTTAAGGAAACACCAGAGGTGAATTAAGAAGGCTCAGGATGTCCTGATGCGCCCTAAAGTACAACAAGGTGGTTACAGAAATGCTTTCAAGCCGGTCACATTATTACGACCACTTCCTAGATCATGAAGGAAGTCACGTTTCATGACCTGGCTTGGTGAGTATAGAAGATGTGGAAGGTTCTCTGTTTGTTTATTGCATGTTTTTGGACTGTAGAAGGAAACCAGAGCACCCTGAGTAAACCCAGTCAGACAGGACCACCCCACCCAGTTCTCTAACCACCAGGCCACGGCTGCATCAAATATAACAGATATAATAGAAATGCCCAAGAGCATTACAGTTTCCGCCCACAGTCCAAAGACAAGAACGTGAGGTGAATTGGAGACACGAAACACCAACAGTGTATAAAATCCTTATAAACGAACAGTATTGTGGCAGTATGCTGTCCAAGCAGTTACGGGTCTTGCTCAAAGCCCCAACAGTGGCAACCTGGTAGTGGTAGGGCTTGAACCAGCAACCTTTTGTATAGTTCAATGCCTTAATCGCTATGCTACAACTGTGTATGCCCGATGTGGATGAAGCCCTCTAATCTAAACCACCCCTGTGGCATAAGACCCTCCTCAAGAATCTAAAACCAAGAAGAAAATCAGCAGCGGTTGGAGGTACACCCGAGCGCCCGCCAGAGCCTTGTCAAAACGCATCTGTACTCCTTCCCTGTTTTCACGGAGCGCCACACAGCTCCCCCGGCTCACCATGACTAAAGGCTTCTGGCAGCCACGAATACCCGTCCACAGCAACTCTGCTTTTAATTAAGGCGAGAGATGATCCAGTCAAGCCTGCTGTGTGCCCTCCGACCCCAATCTGTTTATGTTCTGTAACAGAACCTGGTACATCAAAGATTAGAGCGAGGAGATTTTCTGGCACCGCGGCACCATCGGAGGTTGTGTGCAACGTTTGGGATTAAGTAATGAACCTTCTGCTGACGCCGGGTCGGGTTCCTTTAGAGCGTTTCGCAAAACCTCCCCCCAAAAAAAACGGTAACATGGGACGTCATTGACCGGTGTGGTGCAAAGTTTGAGCATTTTTATTAAAAAACAAGTTAGTCTGTTCTCCTGAGGTTCTAGATAAGCATGTAGATGCCGGTCCATGAGCTTGTTAGACGTCCTAGTCCAAATCCATGAGTGTTAGCCATCGGGGAACTGGAGGTAGCACACCGCTAGCACGCCAGCACAGAGATTCTGAACTCCTCGGTTTAAAACTTGGTTCATTAGCACTGCCTGCAGCAGACTGACTGCTAATCTGGGAGACGCAGAGGGGCCTGTACGGGTGACGAAGGGTTCAGTTAAGGCCTGCGCACATGTCGGAGGAGGCGTGAACAGCAGTACCCCAGGGATCCCCTAAACTTGAATAAAAATGCATAAAAATATGAAAAAACAAAGAATATTGTAGCCATAAGGTTAAAGCATGCACAGAATCCCAAATAAGCATATACATTTTAGCATAGCCAAGTCCAGTCCATCACATGAACTGTTTCCTCTCCTGCCACATGGGAGAAGATATCGCAGCATTCTGACCAACACAACCAGACTGTGACAGCTTCATCCCACAAGCCATCAGACTCCTCAACTCTGGACTCAAACAAACATGGACTGACTAAACTACACATGATGGAATTACACACACACTTCGACTCACACAAAACATGATGGACTCAGACAAACGCACAAACACACGATAGACTTATTAGGAATTATTTCTTAATCTGTTTATATCTCTGCTGTATAGCTGCTGTACCACTGTGAACGTATTTACCACATTTATTGCAACCTCTACAAGTTGTTTTGCACCTTAATCTGTTTTTCTCTCTGCTGCTAAAAAAGAAAACCCTCTACACTGCTAACTGTATACCAGATCATATTTCTACTTCCTGTACCATTCACTCACTACCATGTACTGACCAACACTCGTCTCAAGACTCGTCTCTTAATTACCTGTTTAGAAATGTTTAGATTAGAAATCTTTTAATATTTATTGTACTTTTGTTATCTGCACTTTTGCTCTGATCCCGGAGGAACATTGTTCTTTCAATATGTACCTGTATGTATCTGAAATGACAATAAAGACTCTCTGACTCAAATCTAAGGAAGGTATATTTGCCTAGCACGTGCTCTTTCTCCTGCATTCATCTACTTCTGTACAGACACCTCGAGATACCAACCAGGGTCCTTATACAGCATCAAAGACTACACCAGTTTGTTAATCCGGTCTTCTTCAGCCCGGGAGACTTGAGGGCCAATTTTTCCTGACACAGGCCTTGCTTAGCGTACCTGCCTGGGTAGCCCAGCAAAGTCGGGCTGAGATTCAAATTCAGGAATCTCTGCAAATTAGACTTAAGTTATCAAAAAATGTCCCACTGAGTGTCAACAAGTGGCAATTGTGATACCTGGTAGCCAAAGTGGCACATCTGTACCTCACAAAGTCATTATTATTAATATCAGAGTGTGATATAATTATAAGTATAATTATAATATTGCTTGTTTTTCCCTGGTTCTATCTCGTGTTTTAAACGTGATGAGCTTCAGGTCCGTGCATTCCACTCGAGGGTCCGAGAGGCCTCAGCCACATGTGCTCAGCAGATGAAAACTATAGAGTTTACGTGCACTCAATGACTTCCATATGGAAGAAAATGCAAAAACAGAATCCACATGACAGGAGATCCATATACAGTCAGTTCTGCAATCTGGAACAGTGAATTACACACAGTAGTAGGAAGCAGAGCACTAAATATTGGACTTAAGTCAAAGTACCATTACTTTGATCAATTTTAACTCAAGTGTGAGTACTGTTACTAGTCTGGAAAAAATATATTTAAGTAAAAACTCATTTAAAATGTACTCAGAGTAAACACTAGTTACTTTTGAATGGAGGGGGGTGCAATAGTTGCTTTTAATTAAAATATAATAGAAAAACATGGAGACGCAACATTTAAACCTTTAGGTATGTGCAATGTGTCATTTAGTACAGACCCCACCATAAATATTAGCACACGTTATAAGAACCAGTGAGTCACGACTCCCCAGGAGTTTTCCGGGGGTCACCACAGGTTGTTTTTTTTTAATATTTAATTTTAGTCTAATAATTTAGGTAACTAATAATTCATTTTATGTAAGAAAATAATTTCAGGCACAGTGTACTGGGTTTTTAAAAGGGATTTTGGCTTAAAATGACTGTAATCTGGCAACCCTTTTCACTACTGCATTTTCCCCAGATGTGATATTTTTTCTGCATTTTTTTACTCAGTCTGGGGGTCAAACCCAGGACGCTGTGGGCGAAAGTGCTACCCACTTAGCTACCATGCCGCTCAAAAGATTTCTCATGTATAGGTTATTTTTTTATGTGTCTATTATCTAGTTTCACTTCATCATCTTCTTATCTCACTATTATTTTCACTAGTTTCCAGTATTCAGCAGGCGGGACGATCACATCCAGCTCAACATTCACAATGTGATTAAAAGTATGTGAACACTTGACTGGGAACTTTGAGCATTAAAATAGTTTTAGCCCAAACCCATAACAGGCCTCAGTCCTCTGAAAGGGGTTTCATCAAGATGATGTATTATGGCTGTGAGGAATGTCTGCCCGAATCAGAAATATTCGCAGACCTAAGAAAGAAGTACTAAGGAATATCGAATAAAGGATCTTATATAAGATACTCCGATACTGAGAACGCACCTTTCATACCATCCGCTGTGAGCCAACGAGGACGGATCATGCAAAGTGAGACAGAAAGAGATGTGCGTTTCCATGGCTACAGGTACACAGCCGAGCGTGGACCAAAGGATCCGTATTAAAGTGTCCATGGTAACCACTTAGTGTCACGAATCCACATAATTGACAGTCAGCAGTAAAGGACAGGTCAGTCGAGGAGGTCGCCGGGCTCGATCGGTACAAGAGGCTGAAAAACGCCTCGCTCCTCGTTCCACATCAGGGCTTGGAGCATCGGAAGAAGAGAGGAAGTCGGGTTTAGGTTAACATCTGGTTGAGTCACGATCTATTTATATCTTCTATATTTCTATCTTCATTTATCATGCTTTAGAAGTGATGGCCTGAGTAGTGCAGATTATTCCCCCTTTCGCTTACATTACAGATAACGTATACAATCTGCGCAATTAAGAGTAAAGGGTCTTGCTCAAGGGCCCAACAGAAACAACCTGGCAGTGGTGGGGCATGAACCGGCGTCCTTCGGATTACTTGTCCAGTACCTTAACAACTAGGCTACAGCTGCCCCTAGCTGACACCTTCCTATTTAGAACCAGCGTTAACTTCTTCAGCACTCTAAGCTACAATAGCTCATCTGTTGGTCGGGATGGACTCAATAAGGTCCTGTTAGGTCATCACGGGCATTTGGAGCCATGCTAACTTCAGTGCATCCCACAGCTGATGAAGGAAGCTTGCTGGAAGATCCCATCAGTGTGTATTTATGGGTGTAGAAGATCTGCAAGCATGGATTCAAACCCAAATCGGTTCAGAGTGGCACATAAACATTCGTTAGAGTAAATATTGTTTAAGTTTATTTACACAAAAAAGAGAGAGAGTTGTTTCGCATAGTTTGTACCTCCCTCAGTAATAAAAGCGCATTTATTATTTAGATGAAGCAAAAAACCGTATTGAATTATTTTAAAGAGAAATAATAAAATAAAACTTTCATCATCTGTCTTAAGTATCATGAATCGTATCTCATTGTGAGTCGAGTGTATCGTTACATTCCAACTAATTATGTCTCTACGATATCTAAAATCTAAGCACAAACTCTTCTCAACAGATTTGATTCATTAGAATAAACTCTACCAAGCACTTCCATCACATATTAGTATTTAAGAAAATACACAAGTGCACTTAGTTAAATGAGGGCTCAGTCAGTAATGGACCAGGATTGTTGGGAAACATTCTTTACATTCTCTTGTATATTGTAGAACTCCAGCCCACGCAAAACATGTCCGACACCCCGGCTGAAACACAAGCGCAATAACAGCTTGCACGATGACGCAAAGAGGGTTTTTTTTATCGTCTCATAATTGCATTACAGTCCTGGCGAGTCCGCGCTTAGTCAGGTCTCCTAGTGAGAACGTCTAAACCTGAGA
>JAYDZG010000013.1:2500754-2520980 GCA_034509265.1 Microcambeva bendego
TTTAACATTTGAGATCATGTGTTGCCCCATAAGGTCATCAAGGTTTATTTAGATTCTGTAGTGCATTAAAATAATTACTGACATGCTTTCAGACCGGACATGACCAGACTCCCATTTAGGAACAGAATTCTGTTTTAATATAATATTAAAACATAATTAGAGTATTAACATAATATTAAAAATACTAAGATATATTTCAACACAAAAGTAACTACCCAAAATCTTTATAGTTCATAAGACTAGTATGACATAGAGTTTATATTATGTAGGTTATACATCGCAGGTCCATGCGTGTAAAGGTGAAAGCTGAAAACCTGTTTTCTTCATATCCTCAGGTGTCGGAGTATTAAAAACAGTTTTTAAGAGTTTGCTGCATGTACAAAATCATGAAGAGTCACTCCGACATGTTCTGTGGTTTCAGATCTGTACAGAGAAATGTTTGATTTCACTGATTAATACATCTGTACAGCAAACTGTTTGCTTACTTGTGTAATGGAGCTTAAAGCTGACTCGGGGGCAAAACGTCCAGTTAACTTCTGTCTCAACTTGCTACGACTGAACAACAACTGACCAAACAACATTTTTAGGATTTAGGAGTCTCAAAGCCTAGCATCACTGGTGCTTCCTTCTGCACGGATTAACCAGCTTTAGATACACTGTGTTGTGTCTAAAGCTCATCAGTCGTCTCTTATTTCATTCCTAATGAATTTGGTGGGGAGGGTTTGGATTTTTAGCTCACAGAATGTTCTGGTCAAATCACATTCAAGAGGAAAGACGTTTTTTATAAAAGTACAGATTTGACTTTTTATCTAAGTCAAGGCACCTTGCTGCTCCTAGTAGGTTAAAATATAAGACGTCTAGAGCAGATGAATATGTTCATAATCGTCCAGCAATTTCTGAGATTTGATTTATAAAATAAATGGAACATTTTTTGTGAAAGCAGTCATGTCCTTTCCAAATAAAGCATCCAAAGTTCATTTGTGCTACGCTAAATAAACCATTTATATTTAAACATGCCTTAGTAGGCAGGATTATAAGACATCTAGGATTTGGAGCCTCTTCCTTCTAGGGAACGCAAACCAGATGAAGAAAAATGCTTCATAAGTAGGTTTTCAAACACACCCAATGATGACAGTTTTAGACTTCCTCAAAAACATTGATGGCATTTACAGAAATTATTGTGTGTTTCAGTCTAGTTTTAGTTTTTATTAACAAGTTAAATTCATTGAGCATTACATAAAAAAGTACCCAATGTGAACTCCCCTTTCTCTTAGAAAAACAGGACTGTTACCAGGGGTGTTTTATCTTTTGCATAAAAGCTTGTATTAAACTAGAGCCTAGAGTGATATTTAATAAAAATAAGTCGTGTTTTGTAGTTACCGAGCTTGTCGGGTGTGAATACGTCTGTCACATTGAGTTACAAGCGAAGGAGAAGACCAGTGTATCAGTGAACAGTAGCATTGAATGTCACAGGTCTGTTGTCGCGAATAACATCACGGCTGTGATGATCTATGGCACTTCGCGATAACACACAACCTTGATGGTTCTATTGCTTTAATTCAAAAGTCTTTAACTAATCAATCAAAGAATCCCAGAATTGCATACTGAATATGCTTTAATATTGACAATACATTCCGCCAAAAAGTAGTTCCACAACAAATGAGTTGTTCCCATGTGACAGAAAAAAATCCCTAGCCTAGCCTACAATGAAACAGTGATGGAATCTCTCCAGTAGAGGTAGTAACAGCAGCAGAGTAAAAGACATTTAACACTTATGTAAATGCACATTGTACTTTTAAATATTAAATACTAGAACAGCAGTGTGACATGACAGCTGGAGATACAAAATTGTCCATGACAATTTTTAATATAAACTTTCTTTTGTGTAATGAGTAACCATTTCCAGTCATAGCATGACGTTAAAGAATCTTTTAGACAAAGATTTCACAATGTTGTAGTTTGTTGACCGTAGTGCCACTATTTACTGCATGTTTGTGTGTCAACATCGTTGCAATGTCAAAGGTCAAAGCTCTCTATACAATCAGTCCCTGTGCTTTTGGTACGTTCTGTCCTGGGGATGTTTGAACGTCACACCTTGTTTCTGCTTCCATTCAATGAGGGTATATTGCTGCTCACGTCTTTTTCAGCCATGCTTTCCGCACAGGCACCTCGGCCTGCTAACCAGGGTCCTTACAGACCATTTGAAGACCCCATCAATTAAATCCAGTCCCCCTGTCCAGCTGACACGGTCGCTAATCATTGTCAGCTGCGGGCACTGTAAGTTGTAAGACAGTGTTCTGAATCTCGGCGCTGGTGTGCTAGTGAAATATGCCACTGCAACCTAACTGTACCTATTTATGGCTATATTGATGAGCTTTGGAAAGCTAATCGCATGAAGTAATCTTGTATTTTATTAATTTTTTGAAGAAAATCAAATGAAAGGAAAATTTGTCATCGTCTGTCTATCACATTTCATGTATTTAAGAAATCAGTAGAAAATTGTATCGTCAATGCATGTTCATGGTACATTTATGTAATCATCCACCAGCACCGTAGTTCATATAAGAGACTCAGAGTCTGTAATTAAGAGACATCATTAACGTGGATGGTGTCGTCTGTTGCAGTGTTGAGATCGGCGAGAGCGTCCGAGGAGAGGACGTGTACATTATACAGAGCGGCTGTGGAGAGATCAATGACAACCTAATGGAGCTGCTCATTATGATCAACGCGTGCAAGATCGCCTCTTCGTCTCGGGTCACCGCCGTCATCCCCTGCTTCCCTTACGCCCGACAGGACAAGAAGGACAAAGTTAGAACCTTTTAAAATCCGAGTGTGTGTTTGACTTGTCTTTGTTTCCACAGGTTACCACAGTCAACTAAGATTGACTCATCAGTGCATGTAGCACATTCAGTGTCATCATAAAAGGGTGCAATGATGAATTTAGGCGATTTCCAAAAGCAGGTTTTGGTTCTTTGGCTTTGGAAGCAAGCTAACAGTCTTTCATGAAGTCTTTATGTATTCTGTTTCTAAATAAGGATCAATAAATATTTATTTTGTTTGTATTTCAGAGTCGTGCACCTATTTCTGCTAAGCTGGTGGCTAACATGCTGTCGGTGGCTGGTGCGGATCACATAATCACGATGGATCTTCATGCGTCACAGATCCAGGTAGGATAGAGTAGCCACCAGTCAAAATTTGGACACACCTTCTAATTCACTGGTTTCTCTTGATGTGATTTCTTTTCTAAGTAAGAACTTTTTAACCAAGACAGAGTGATGGAGCTCTGTCTCGGACGGCCCGGCCTGAAAAAATCTCTTGACTTAAACTCAATTTCAGACGATTTGGGATGAGTTGGACCACAGAGTGAATGCAAAGCAGTCAACAAGTGCTCAGCCACTCTGGGAACTCCTGCATTCCAGGCTCCTCATGAAGCTGAATGAAAGAATGCCGATGACAAAGCCGAGTGCGATGTGCAAAGCAGTCATTAAAGCTAAATTTTCTAATTTGAATAATCATAAATGTGTTTTTGTAGGGATTTTTAACACTTAATTCCATGTGTCCCTTCATAGTTTGGATGTCTTCTGTATTGATTTACAGTGTAGAAATAAACAGGACCTGGAAAGGATCGAAGCAGGTCCACCGGTCAGGCAAATTCTGTTTTCTTAAAGACGTGTGACCAGCTGGACACATTGTTTTCTTATGGAAGAATTTGACCAGGACGCCCCTGTAATATGATCCATCTTGAAAATGTAGGACTTGCTTATACGACCTTGTACCAGTTACCACAGGACTTTTTCAGATATCTTGGTTATTTGTTTAGAACTAATGTTTTGTAGCAGATTTATTTTGAACCCACTCTGTTAATCCAATCAGAAAATTCTTACTAACAGCCTTCATTGTTCTGTGTCCTCAGGGTTTTTTTGACATTGCTGTGGACAACCTGTACGCAGAACCTGCGGTCCTTCAGTGGGTCAGAGAGAACATTCCTGAGTGGAAAAACTGCATCATTGTTTCACCAGATGCAGGTGGTGCTAAAAGGTAATTAAAAAAATTCATTTGCTGCTCTGAAATCATTCAAATAAGAGCATAATTGTCCTTTTTGGCAAATTTGAGTCAGAGTAAATGACAAATAGGTTTGCTGGGGTCTATCACCTGTATAGTACTGTGTAGGGCTTGACCGTAATGCTCATGTTTCATCTGTAAATTATTTAGCTTTACTTTACATCACATAATCTTAATTAGTTACTGATCAAGAAAGACGAGTAGACGAAGTCCTACACACAAGTGATCAGTGTAGAACTTATCATGTCAGAAATACCGACACCTAGTTTAAACAGTATAATATTACAGTACTGTAAGTGATTTTGGATAAAAGCATCTCCTAAACAGAAGACATATAAATAGAAAAAAGAAACCATTAAAAACATTAGCTAAATATCGCATCATGAATTACACAACTGTGTGTAAAGTGGCTTTAAACTCAAATAAATACTTTAAAGGTTGTAAAAGGTGATCTGTGTACATTATTCACAAAAGAAGCACAATCAATGTTTGCTATAAGTGAAATGACTGATAACTTTTCTTTAACATAATATTTAGTAGCCCTTAATGTAAATGATTTTAGTATACATTAATATCATAATGAAGTGCTGTGGAGTGGGAATGATGAGCTTGAGAATGTACTATTTACATATTCATGACCAGTTTGATCTGCTGTATAAGACCACCTTGTTTTATAAATGATGTAAATTACAACATTTGAGTCTTGCTCAATACTAGAGCTCATGGAAGATCACAACGTTTCCAACACCTGGTCCCGGATCGTTCACCATCATTCTGTTCACAGCTTCCTAAAATTTAAACAGGGAAGGACAGAGATTAAGTTTTAGTTCCACTTTGAGTTTCCCAAGTCCATGATTTCCTGTGTCGTCCTCGTATGCTCAGGGTGACGTCCATCGCTGACCGCCTGAATGTGGAGTTCGCCCTCATTCACAAAGAGCGCAAGAAAGCAAACGAGGTGGACCGAATGGTGCTGGTCGGGGACGTGAAGGACAGAGTGGCCATCCTGGTGGACGACATGGCCGACACCTGTGGAACCATCTGCCATGCCGCTGATAAGTACGTTAATGCCGAATAACGACGTCCAGCCACTAAATGTGGGATGTATTTCATTTATGTCTGTATCAGTTTTGTTTGGGAATCAAGAAAGTTCGGGTTCTGATGTTCTGTCTTTAAATTCACGTCCGTTTTACTTTGTCAGGCTGATCGATGCTGGTGCCATAAAGGTCTACGCCATTCTCACCCATGGTATTTTCTCGGGCCCCGCCATCTCTCGCATCAACAATGCTCCGTTTGAGGCCGTAGTCGTCACCAACACTATTCCTCAAGAGGAGAAGATGAAGCAGTGTCCCAAAATTCAGGTATTTCTGCCCAATTTTAAATCTACTAATACTGTGTTTTTAAATGAACGAAAGGTCCCAACAACATACCGCTCCAATACCTCTCAACACTGTAACCAAAGGTGAGGTTCGAATTCAGGACCCTGAAACAGGGCACCACCCAGTTTGATGCCTCAGGGAAACACCTTAGACTGCCAAAAAAAACACAAGAAACCACACAGAACAAAACACCATCCCGATGTAGGGCATTTAGAAATTTAGATCTCTACTTTCCATGCATTTGATGCAGAACTTTCCACACTCCTCAGAACTGATGAATCATCGTGAGGGGTCCAGAGTCTAGTTGGGCTTACCCTCCCATTCCTCCACTTAACTGTCTACATCATTGGTCAGGTTTAAAATCTCCAAGCCACCTTCTGCTTGTTTTAAAGGTTTGAGCATAAACTGATAATTTAATTTGTTTACCTCATTCACTCTTGAGGATGTGCTAATTTATGACTTGCTGTTTTCCATTATTCTGAATGGTTGCATGTGACTGAACATAATTTGAGCTGGTCTTTTCCAGGTCATCGACATCTCCATGATCCTCGCAGAAGCTATTAGAAGAACCCACAATGGAGAATCTGTCTCGTACCTTTTTAGCCACGTTCCGTTGTAAAGCTGACCTGCACTGAAGAGCATCTAGACCACCGATTCCATATCATTCCTCTGTGGGAGTCTTAAGAGTCATTCATGTGTGATCGCCCCTAACAAGCAGCCAGCTTTTGGCAAACCCCGCCCACATCACAGATTGTTCTGTAAATTGCTTTATCCGCAGTTTTTGGATTATTGTGTTAGTCACTGACCTGGATCTGGTTTCAGCACCGTTAGATACCTCATGTTTGTTGTTTTGTATTTGATTTAAGATTTCTTAAAAGTATATTATGGAAGCCGGTTACCACCACTTAAAATTTGGAACAATCCAGAATCTTTTTATTGTTCGATTATTTAGTAAAATACAATCTCTTTGTATGCTATAATGACTTTCTATTTAAAAACAGTCATGCTTTTCAATAGCATAAATAATTAGATGCTGGATTTTGTTTCATTTTAGGTGGTGAGAACGGACATCCCATAATATAATTTCCTTCCTGCTTGAGTACCCGTTTATTAAGTTACACCGCAGCCAGGTGTTTTTCTTTAAACATTAAGACTAGTCTTAATGTTTTTATTTTTATTTTTGTAAACCTTTAGCACAAATCAATGATACGTAGCATCCGATGTGTTTGTACTTTGTGATGCAGTTTATTCATGTTTGCTTGAGAACCTGAATAAAATTCAATACAAACGAATGTGTTCAATATTTCAAAAGATTTATTTCATGTCTTTAAGCCACTGACGGAACCATGTTGGTAATGAATGCCACAAAAACGTTCACCTGTCCTTGTCACAGAAATTAAGCAGGGGTCATAATAATGTGTCTCCTTTTAATGCCGCAGAATGGATTTCAGCACAGGAGAAGTTACAGTCATATTGACTTGAGACCCCACAAAGCAGTCGGTGTGGTTCTAATCATGTGTTGTTTTGTTTAGTAAGATTTTCACGTTTCAGTACATCAGTACTCGCGTTTATATCAAACACTCATGAACAATATTTCATCTCCAATTCACCTCACTTGCATTTCTTTTTTAGTGTGGGGGGGGCAAACACGGGGAGAACATGCAAACCACAAAGAAAGGGTAGGGCACTCCACACCAGTGTCTCGAACCCAGAACCTTCTTGCTGTGAGGCGACAGTTTTACTCACCTTTAATGACGCCTCTGCTTTTGGATCTGTTCTCCCCCGACACTCTCTGTTTTTTGTGCCCCATTCACTTACATTAATGTTTTTGAAATTGTGAGAAATCGACCTCGTTCCAACTCCAAATATTCAAGCTTATCGATGATTTCATGGCTGGTATAATTTTTTAAAATATGAGCTACGGTATTGTGAATCTTTTCTGCTGCTCCCGTTATGTGTCGCCACAGCAGATCATTAACCATGTCCCATGTTTTTTTGTACGCCGGATACACTTCCCGACACAACCCTCCCTATTTATCTGGGCTTTGGACCAGGACTACATCCTTGCAATGCAAAATTTAAGCGGTTCTAATTTTTCGGCTCGTCGTTTGCCACCCTGTCCAGGTGCCAGTGCCTCCAGGATGACTTTCACCTGGATTTTGTGCAATTTATGTTCTAAAGTAAATATTTGTGTTGAATTAAACCCTTGGGCAGATTTTTGAAGAACCCTGGTGGTTCTTTTCTACTTCTGCAACACATCACCCTGCATACAGAGACCGTTGTTGCACTAGCGTATTGGATGCTGTGAGAAGAAATTCTGTAAAATAATAATGCTGTAAAAGAAAATAATAATAATGCGGTACTTGGAGATTTTCTGATAAGGTAAATATAATTACATGCTTTGTTTGGGTGGAGTAGTTAAACGCGATTGTGTTTTTTGCGGTTCTGAGCTGCGGCTCTGAAATACGCTAAAGACGAACACGGCTGTGTTTCAAATTGCATCACGGTCGATGCCGTCGTGCACTATCTAGGGATTTTTTTCACAGCGGTCAAACTTGCATCTAGTGCGCCATACGTTTGTATTGGAGCTATTTGGGACATTTACTCTTTAGCCTACATTTGCTAGCTTTAATATCGCATGGGTGTTTTGCTTCAGCTTGATTTAATTCGACGTTATTTAATTTAAAAAGCTGGTTACTTTTATAAACAGTTTATTGCGTTTTAATGACAGAACGAATTTTTGTTAGCTGTTTGCTTTCTAATCAGCCACAGTGGCGACAAAAGTCAGGCACCATTCGTGAAATTGCTTGTTTTGTATTTGTCTGCTTATGAATACAGCCCATGTCATCAGAATTAGCCTTAAGTGAATTCTAATATTGGGAAACAATATTTCTCAATTTTAAAATATCTTAGTATTTGGTTGGTCTATATTATATGGGTGAACAATGCAGAACAAACCCACCACAGCTGTGCTGTGAGGACCTGTTCAATGGAAATAATCGATCCAGTGACCATTCATACAAAATAAAGACACGATCACTTTCATAAATGTGCTTACTTGCTTTAAATAATAATAACCAATGCCCTTGGCTCTATTGCCTCACAGTAAGAAGGTCTTGGGTTCGAACCCCAGGTGGAGATGACCTTTCTGTGTGGAGTTTAAATCCAAACAAACTCAGCTTTTGTGGCCGCCATTTAGTTCGCATCACTGTTCACATACTGAATACTCAAAAACTTGCTTAGTGTTTGTATCATATCACTTTTGATGCGGTTCGATTCCCAGAGCTGACAGGTCACGACTGAAATGCCCTTGAGCAAGGCACCTAACCTCTAATTGCTCTCGGAGCACAGTGGCTCGGGCTGCCCATTGCTCCTGGCACGTGTGCTCCCTAGTGTGCATGTTTCACTGCACAGATCAGGTTAAAATTTTCACGAGTTTCACGACACAGTGTTGAATTCTAAAAACCTTAAAAAATGACATTTACTTCAGTGGTTTAATCTTGTTGTAACTTAACTTAAGGGCTTACGGTGTGTAGTAGTTTGAAGATCAGGAATTCTATGTAGGGTTGAATATATCCCGATAATCTAAAATACAACATAATTATTTTTCTGTTTCCATTTGCTGTATTTTACAATGGACAGACTTCAGCCCGGCAAATTGCTCTGCAGTTATAAATCCTTTTTTTCTTTGGGGGTTGGACATTTTCGATTACATCTAGAGCGCAATAGGTTTGTTCTTCTTTAATAAGCTTTAGTTCTCACCCACTTTTGAACCAAAATTACCAGACTGGTTTTCCAAACCTTAATCTGGTCACAGTTGAAGTCTGAACTCACAGACTGTTGTGCTTAGTGATGGTATTTAGACGAAGGAAAGGTGTGGCAGACGGCACACACATCTCAGTTTTATAAGCGAGTGTTCCACATCAGGTATAATTTACTTTGTTTACTGGAGATCACCTGGTCAAATCAAACAGATACCTTCTTTTTTCTATTTTGGCAGGTCTAATGATGCGCCATCACTGGCTGCTGGTTGGAGCTTGCGGATGGGTGCTGCTTATCCTCGTGTTTGTCAGCAAGTTCATCAACTTTCGTTTCAGAATGCCAGATGGTACTGGTCACTCACCTCATTTGCATAATCACTAAAATAATTGGACTTAAAATGATCTTTTTTGTATTTATTTAAGATGCATCTTGTTTGTTACATCAACTTCTTTATTCTGGTCTTATCCAGGGCGTAACATTTATCATCTTGCTTTGGCTGTACGCCTGTTCTCCTCAGACAAAGTAAATCTGTGTAGACACCTGCTGATAGCAGCCAAGGGTCATGGCTTTATATTGTTATGGTAGTTATACTTGATTTAGCCTTGTACCATATTGTGCCCTTGTTTCCAATATTAACAAGTTCTCAGTGTTGTTAAAACTCAATTTTGTAATTTTACTTTACATTTTCTTGACACTTGCTCTAAACGCTGTGTATGAATTGTGCAGGGGTTCCCAATTTTTTTCTTCTGTGCACCACTTTTGTAGATGAGAATACTTTCACGCCCCCCTTTCACCCCTTCGATACTTTTTTTTTTACTTCCAAGCTCCACTGGAATTTATAATTGAGAAATAAACTTCTTCAATTATGTTAAATCTGATTTTCGTGCCTCTAGTGTCTTAAATAAATGAACACGAGCGCTAGAGATTTTTCAGCCACAGTTTGTCTATTGCACAGAAAGGTTTTGCTTAGTAGCCACTTCTGTTCCATATATTTTAATCAGTGCCCCCTACTGCCTGTAAAAAAAGAACGAAGAGCCCGACTCCTCTTAAAAAAGCCTTAATTCGTATCACTACTAAATTTGCCTTGCTGCGCCCCCCTGCAATAGCTGCTGGGGGTCCGCCGCTCACTTTAGGAACCACTGGTGATATGTGTGCTGGCCTCTTTATCCTCACTCAGGCCAAGACTCAAGACCCGAGTCTGTACAGAGTAATTTTATTTATACAATTTTAAGTCAGTCAGTGTAATGTCTTGTTTTTCAGACTATGGAGGGAGGGCTGAAATGCTCAACTGGACAGTTCCATTATTGAGGACCATGAAACCTTTACTTAATGAGCTTCCACAACATGCAGCATCACCGTCATCTCCAACGGTAATGTCAAATACAATATATATATATATATATTTTTTTTTTTCACCTGATAGATGAGTTTATATTAACATAAAAGTCACTACTCTGTCCTAAAATGTGTAGTTTTATGTGCACGTAGTCTTCAGGCCATCCTGATGAGGTTGATCTCTCAGACTGGGAGTCAGTGATGGGGCAGCGTTTACAGCTTCTGTCCACCGTTTGTAAGAACTCGTCACTCCGGAACCTCACTCACACTCCTGTTCGCAAGTTAGTCCTCGACCGGATCTTCGTGTGTGACAAGCACAAGATCCTTTTCTGCCAGACGCCCAAAGTGGGCAACACACAGTGGAAGAAAGTCCTTATTGTCCTTAACGGTAAGAGGTTTTGTTTCGTACTTTGTTACTGAGTCTAAAACAAAAATCAGCCAGATAAACCTGCATCATGTCGTCAGAACAATATTAAAAGAAATCTTATAAGAATATTGTCTGGCGTGACCCTGTAACAGCTAAAATGCAAGCTTTTTGTTAAACATAATTATTTATGAACTTGACCAAACATAATCCTAAACATCTTCTGTAATATTTTGTTATGTTATATTACATTTTTTTTTCAATTATTTCCTATATATAGAAGTTTGGTTCTTCATGGATGTTTATTTGTATATTACAAATAATATATTCCTTTTTTTTCTGGTTATGGTTATGTACACGATGGTCCCAAACCATCACAGGGCTTTAGCCAATAATCTCTAAGCCCTTCCCCAAGAATAACTTTGCTCTGCTGAGTGCATTAGACCGCTGCACCACCCGAGCATCTGGCGCCATGATTGCTCGAGTACACTTTTTAATCCACTCTCGTCATCCATTAGCTCTCCACTTTGTTTTGTTTCAGGAAAGTTTCCCAGGGTTCAAGATATCCCGGAAAATTTGGTCCATGACCATGAGAGGAACGGTTTACCTCGTCTGTCCTCAATGAGCGACACGGAGATCACAGAAAGGTATGAAATGGCATTCTGGGTCTTTTCAGTGTGCAGTTTGCATGTTCTTCCCGTGTCTGCATGGGTTAAGTCTGGGTGCTCCGGTTACCTCTTACAGTCCAAGTGAGGTGAATTGGAGACACAAAATTGTCCATGACTGCGAAGTGATTAACCTTTTGTAATGAGTCACTACCGTGTGTCATGAATGTAACCAAAAGAGTAAAACATGATGTTAGAGTCCTAATAAACAGACTAATCATCAACTGCGTTATCAAATAAAATTACACAGCAGTCTGATGCACATTTTATGACACCTGTCACCATCAAAATGACCTTTATAAGTCTTCTTGTCACTAATAAAATCTTTAACATGGAGCATTCTTACTCGACCCTGGTTTCAGATTAAAGACCTACTTTAAGTTCTTCATCGTCCGAGACCCCTTCGAGCGCCTGATATCTGCCTTCAAGGACAAGTTTGTGCAGAATCCACGTTTCGAGCCCTGGTACAAGCACACCATCGCCCCCGCCATCATCCGCAAGTACCGCAAAAACCACCGTGACTCCTCCGGCAGTGCCGGGCTTCACTTCGAGGACTTTGTTCGGTATCTGGGGGACGAGTCGGGCCAGAAGCAGCTCGACCGGCAGTTTGGGGAGCACATCATCCACTGGATAACGTATGTCGAGCTCTGCGCTCCCTGCGACATCTTCTACGATGTCATCGGGCATCATGAGACGCTCGAGCAGGACGCGCCGTATATTCTAAAAGCTGCAAATATTGAACATTTGGTGACATATCCCAGCATCCCACGGGGCATAACGCATTACAACCGGACTAAGGTGGAGCACTACTTTTCGGGAATCAGCAAGCGGGACGTTCGGCGCCTCTATGCGTCTTACCAGGGTGATTTCAGCCTTTTTGGCTACCACAGACCCGATTTTCTGCTCGATTGAGGCAGATGTGTTTGCTATAGAGGTGAAGACTTAACAGCAAGAGGCGTTTCATGTGTATATTTTATTTTAGAGGAATGAAAGCTGGTCTGTAACTTATGTAACATATCAAAATGGTCTTCCTGTGCCTGGGTACATGTGAATCAGGGCCCTGTTATTTTACGTTCCTCAGATTATCAATGCCTAGTTCGCGCTACACGACTTTAGCCCTGATTTCACTTGAAATACCGTCTCGGAAGCAACTCTGCATTCGCTCGGTGATCAGAACTTGTGTAGTGTGGATCACAGGCGGTTCCAGTTGTTGATGGATGGTGTAGTGGGAACTGGGCATAAGAAAATATTCTTTATTATTGTGAAGACAAAATATGTTGCATTTTTTTGACCCACCACAAGTGATGATAAATTATTTCTGCTTCGCCACAGCAGATCATGATTTAAATTACAACACCGGGTACCCTTCCTGATGCTACCCTGCCTATTTATCCAGGCTTGTAACCAGCACTACAATGCATTGCTTTGTGCATCCTAGTGGTGCCCGGTCGACCAAAAACTCTCAGCGCTGGTGTGATAGCCAAAAATCCTGCGGCTCCACCCGGGCAATTATTAACACACTAAATCATTTTGTTTTCCAAAATTCCAGTCACTAATTGCTACTTGGGGTGGCACACTGGCTTTAGTGGGAAGCACTGTCGCCTCACAGCAAGAAGCTCCTGGATGGCACAGTAGTAATAACTGGCTCTGCTTTCTGTGTGGTGGTGACGGCATTTCTCTTTTTAGAATAAACTTTACAGACCGAAGAGAAGGGATTTGCATGAACCCCATTTCAGAGGAAGCATGTGCTAGCTTTCACCCTCACTACAGTCCTTTACTTTGTTTTTGGTTTATTTATTCAGGTTTGTGAGCTGTTAGTATTTTATTCAAGATCATCCACACTATTCCATTGCAAATGTGGAGTTATACCACAGTTTCTGAATCTTTTTCAAAATTCCCAGTAAATAACCGTGTCATTGATGAAATGTCCTCATCACACTGGTTGCTTTATAGATTAAATGTTTTTTCTAACGAAGAGCTGGTTTACTAAGAATTACCAAAATAGATTTCTAATAAACATTAAAAGTGTCAGTTGTTTGTGAGTTTTTGTTTGCCATCAAAGCCCATGTTGGGATTATTGTATTCATTTTGGGACAAGTGATTCAATCGATGATGTGGCCTGTATGCACTCTTGATGTCTGGGTGTTCTGATGAGTCAGTGGATCATGGAGTATCTCCTCCCAAACTTCAACCAGGGAATCAATGATAGTTAAAGTGGCCACAGAATATCTGCTACTGCTTATTCTCAATGCAAGTACACTAGTTGTGTAACATTGGTAGTAGCCTTTTCCCAGGGGGCAGCTGTAGCCTAGAGGTTAGGGACTATTAATCCAAAGGATGGCTGTTCAAACTTAACCACTGACAGGTTGCTGATGTAAATGCATGTCTGTTTTCAACCAACTCAGTGTGTCCTTGCTCTCTCAGTACTCTCTGTACCTTCTTGATAAAAAAAACATTGAATGAATAGCGTGAGCACACTGTGTATCTCTATTTACAATATTCCCTGGTGCCACATTGCTCTCGCCTTTAGTTTCTCTCTCTAGTTCTTAACGACCTTCTGCAAAGTACAGAATATCAAAACCTTTTCAGTAGGTTTAGTTACATATTTTGCTCCCAAAGTCATATCAGTCTACAAAAATACTGTATTTTTATTTCTTTTGGTTATGGCTATGATGCATTAAGTTCAAACTGATGTTTGCCTTTTACATTTACATTTTCAGCATTTAGCAGACGCCTTTATCCAACACAATTCAAGTATAGTTACATTATGCAGTCTGAGGAATTGAGGGTTAAGGGCCTTTCTCAAGGGCCAGACAGCAGCAACCTGGCAGTGGTTGCAACACCAACAATGCATCTTACTCTATTTTATGCCTTCAATCTGGTCCCACTGTGGTGTCCAAGATATACCATGAAACCTCCAAAAGGGAACATTTGTGTACAAATGTATTTAATTGTGATTCTCTGTGACCCATTTTTTCAGCAGTAGAGGAAGGTACAAGAAAGTAGAAGTCAAACGCAATCCCTTTAGCATGTTTATATTAAATGTTCTTGACTGGAACCTGAAATTATTGTAAAGATAATAATATATTCCTAATTTATCAACACATCATTAGTTATCAACATAATGCTTTGCCACAACTGTAAAAATTAATCAATCAATAAAAATTAATAGTAAAGTTAGATAAACCTTAGACCTTAGATTTCCAGTTTCTAGAGGGCTGATTATGGTCGAATTTCAATATGCTTATTTTTGGTGGACGTGGCAACCATTTTAATCTCATGATAATCCATACAATACAGATTTTTGCCTAGTTCAATGATGAACTATGTCTTATTTAAACACTCACGTCTGATTTAATTGTTTTGAGTATGTATTATTGATAAATAGCTTAGACTCCAACATTTCATCCTTATTTAGCGGTTAGCAATTCATTTAGCGACACCATAGCGCGGTCTAGTGGTGATATTTCTCGTAGTCAACCATTTATTGATTTTTTTGTTTGGGTCTAGCATTTTAAAAATGTCCTGGTTTATAGTTAGTTTTAGCTTAACATTAGCATGTAAGTAAAGTTTAGTTTATTTCGTCTTTCACGTTTAGCAATTAGCTTAGCGTTAGATATATTTGAAGCTTTACGGTCAAGGGTTGCCATTGGCGTCATTTTTGGTAGTCTTATTTGTTTAATTCGATAAATTTGTGATACTTCTAATGCCTGCGCAATTATGTCCAGTTCGTCTTCTAGTCGTGTATTGCGACACCATCAGTAACTGCAGTTTGTAGTATATAAAGGAAACGTATGTAGCTAATAAGGAATTAAATGTATTTAACACGTCGAGTCACGTGACTTGTCTACAGTGAATCTGCCGTCTGTGCTCATGTCCCGGATGTGACTCACATGCTCCCTTAACGACTGCTTAAGGAGGCTTAGTAGATCTTTTCTTCGCGACGTGATTAAACAAAGCCTGGCTTTGTTACACAGTGAAAAAAAATCTAGTCAGAAGTTTTGCACATTTATTATTTAATCTAATGGCTTTTAATCTTGGACCAATGCTACAGCTCACTTACTTGAACTGTAAAACACTATGTGGTCTCTGGAGTCCCAAGTCTTTCACACTTCCATCCTGTAAAAGGTCATAATAAACAAAATAACTTAAACACACTATTATTTGTAATCACATCTCTCAATTGTTTAGGTGTTTCATTCAGTCCCATGAGAAATGGTTAGTCCTAAGGACTCACTGAATTCGATTGTGCTTCTGTAATACGATGCCACAGTTACAACAAGTCAGTTTGTGACATTTGATTATCTATGAGTGGGTTGTTTGAAAGTGGAAGCATTAAGGAACCACAGAAAATCACCACATAAAGTCACAGAGCTAGTGCTGAGGTGCAAAGTGCATAAAACACTGTTCCAAAGCACTACCCATCACCTACTTGACATGTTTTATTAGAATATTTGGAACTTTTTGGACAGGGTGGCTCTGAGATTTTAGCAATTGATAGCAAGTAATTGCCTGCTTAGTCTGTGAAAGAGGGTTTAGCACACAGTTCATTATTGGATATATTCACCACTCTTCCAGATTTCCTCAGTTCAGCAATAATAGTCATCAGAAGTCTGATGATTCAGAGATATTAGAAATTGTTTTGTTGCCCACAAAAAATGTGGGATTTATATTTTACAAGGGTGACTGAAATCAGGACAGATTTCTTTCATACAAGTTAAATAATTTTTTATATTTATTATACAAATGAAAATGTGACATTTCAACTGATCATCTTTTCTGTGACTTGAAGGTCATTCTTGACATTGGCATTTGCAAATGGAAACGTGAGTGGGCAAAACATGGTTGCTCTGGAAACAGACTTTCCTTCTGTCCTCCTTCTTCATCCATTGTCTGGCATGTGTCCTCAAAACAGAAAAAAGAGTGAAAGAAAAACGTGAGCAATTCAGTCTATTCATATCCCACATAGGTAAGTCACATAATGTACACCAGACACTGGGCATTTTTATCAGATGAGAAGGCACTCAGACATGTTTCCTCTAGAGCATGTGTCACCAAAGCACCAGCTAGAAATGGTTCATGTTTAAAAAGGAGAGATCTCAAAGGGAAGTCCGGCCACTTTTTTAATTAAGTGTAATATCTAAGGTTCAGGCTGTTAGGTTATCACTATAAAACGAGCATCAAAAAATAGGATACTCAATTCTGGATTTACTGGGAAAGGCAAATATACACTGAGTGAGTTCTTTCAACAAGGTGAAGTAGCAGATATGAGGGCAAAAAGGTTTCTCCACTGACCGGTTAAAAGTAGTTCATGGCATCTTAATTTCTTCTTATGGATAATGATGCCCTACAGCTGTTGACTTCTTCCTGTCCATGTAAATAGGTTGGATCTGTGTCACTACATTTTAACAGAAAAGTTGAAGAAGTTCTGTTGAGATCTCTGCGGGCACCAAAGTAGATCAAGGTCTTATCTAACAAACTTCACTTGAGCAAAACCAGCATTTGTATGTCAGTAAATCTACAGGCATTCACTAATGAGAAAATTATGCCAGCAAAACAAAAGAGTGGTTATGTACATGACACTGGGACACAGAGTGTGTTTTAGCTGTGCGGAAAATAACAGGGGATCAAGGCTACCATAAAGCCAAATCTATTTTATTGGGATGTGTAGTTTCTATTTTATTTTACTGATACCAGATAGATAGAGGTAAATTCAGGTATTGTTATATCATATAACAATTAATAATACAATTCTTCGGAATATAGTACCCAACCTAACTATTTTTAATTTGAATGAGAGAAAACTTTTATTTATTTATTTATTTTAATAAAAAAATAATTTATTTTTATAAGGTGCTTTGCTTCTGTCAAATTAAGTTTTACATTAAAGTGACATGCAGTAAAACCTGCTCATTTTAATTAGCATTATGGGCTGAGATGGTCGCGTGACATCAAGAATGGAGGTAAACTCATCTAAACTAAGCCCATTTAAGCATTTATGGTGTATAGGGAAATAAGGTAAACAGACAAGGACATTGGCTTGACATAATTTTATTGTTGACTCTACAAATAAAATATGTTCTGAACACATGTGGACTGTTAGGATCAGCGTTTGTCATGAGTGACTTGGGATGATCCAAGAAAAACTGGCATTACAATAATTAATGCTTAAATGGGCTTAGTTTAGATGAGTTTACCTCCATTCTTGATGTCACGTGACCATCTCAACCAATTATGCCAATTAAAATGAGCAGGTTTTACTGCATGTCACTTTACTGTAAAACCTAATTTGATAAGCAAAGCACCAATTAATTAATGATAAATGTATAAAACATGCAAATGAGTGAATGAAAATCTAAGTGAAAGAAAAGTATGTGTTCCAGGCATTTACTTTTTGAAGAAATATACCAAAGAAAATTTTTATTCTGTCTTATATTATTAAATATTTAAGTGGTCCAAGTTTTATCCTTAATATACCAAACTGAACATATTTGCCCAGCTGTTTCAAAACAGTTTTGAAATGACTGACCTGCCCTAAATTCCACTTTGAGATGCTCAAAATGTACTCTTATTGTTGAGACCTCTTCTTTAGATTCTGTGGTTATTTTCAGAGGAGATGTGGGGCATTTAGGTGTAACTCTGTTTGTAGACACTTTTTTATGTTTACAATATGTTGTCATGTTTATTGTATCGGCCATATGAAACATGACCTCAGTTTTCAGTTTTTTGTGATGGACCTTCAGTTTAGACACCAACACAAGCAAATCAGTGAACAAAATCTAATGGGCATTACCTCAATTAAAAATAATTTACCCCTTAGCTTAAGGTAGCACCACCTCTAGATCTGATGATAACCAAACCCTTACTTTAATTCTTAGCCCAATTAATTTGTATAACTCCAACCAGTCAGACAGAATTTAAAGTTTAAGAGCTCAAACAGCTTAAACAGCATCTACAATGGATACATGTCGGGACCAAACCCTCAATGTATTTGAAGATATTAAGTATTTCTGTGTGTGTCTTTGTGATCTTGCTGCATAGCTCAAGTCATATCTCTGCTACACCCCACACTTAGCAAGTTTGTGGTAATAATTGAAACATACTTTTCTCTCAGTTGCATGTCATCTAAGTCCTGACACGGCAACATTGCACCCCCACACGTTCTATTTATACTGTGTAATATTCCTGTATATATACAGAGTACTGAACGTATATGTGTAATAGTCATATTACTTGGACAGAACACTTACACAGAGCAAGGTTTTCTCATTCTTACACAAAAGCATACACATACATTCTTATTATAAATTACAGCTAGCATCCTGGACCTCCGTAACCTTTAATTTGGACCATTTCTGTTTTAATTAGTTAGGCTATAATGACAGTGTTTTGTTAACATACCAGAACTGCTCCCTTTAATTCATTAGTGGCAATTACTGTCTTAGACCAGAAACCAGTTTATATTGGTAGGGAACTACGTATTTTCCTGGTAATGGCTAATTAACATTCAAACAAACATACAAAATAAAAAAGACAAAGCAATAAACAGCACTACAGGACATTTTATCATATACTGTAGCACAACCATCGAAGCTTTATTAAAGTGTTGTTATAATCTTTGGCAGCTTTTATGAACAGTTCCAAAATTGATGACTGTTTTGTTTTGGAATGTGTTTATGATTAATAAAAAACAACTGAGTACTATGAATGTAGAATATAACTTTTATAACAGAGTAATTGGGTTATGTGAAAGTAGGTTATGAGACAAACCTGATGTAATGTAGTCAGTTATGTGACAGACCTACTTTACCCTGTTACCACCCATGAATGCTAACTAACATTTATAAAACCGAGACTTTGATAGACGTTTAGATTTTGTAACAAGTGACTGGTGTGAATTAGTCAGTGTACCAGGAACAGCTATTAAATGGCATCTTACATAAACATGACGGTTACATAAAGCGTCGTTATGACCGTCTGAAGTAACCCAGTTTAAAAGTTGAATTGTTCTACTGTATATATTTTATGATCGTAGAAACGTAATTGTATGTGAATAAAGGTTTATAAGTGTACATATTAAACTTTTTGACGATTTAATGACTGTTAGTGTATGAAAAATTCCGAAAGGACCAGTTGTTCTTCCTCTGGGGGGGAGGGGGTTACACAACTCAGTGCCATTATATAAGCGGGCTATATTATGAGCCAATAGGAGGGCGTGATTGGGGTCACGTGAAGCTGTAGTAGGCGGGCTTAGCGCACAGCGTTTATTGTTTTGGAGCGAGGTGGACGGACCGGTCACGAAGAACGGCTCTCATGGTTTCATCTAATGTTTGTTATGTAGCTTTTCGGTAATCGGTTATGAAGCTGAATGCAGGCGAGCGAGATGGCAAAGAGGAACGTGAGAAAGTGCGGAGAAGAAAGAAAGACAAACCCGGTTGCTTTTGGTGGAAAGGAGTTGATGGGATTATGCATGGTGGACCTCTTGGCATCTACAGGGACAAATAATGGACCGATTATAATCGATGACACTTTGCACTGGATCACCGGAGATCAACTCCTTTTCTGACTTAAGTCTTTTTAAGAACCACAATCGTTTCAGTTGATTCTCTTTGTGTTCTATTTTGCACGAGCTGCTTTGTGTGACCAGAGACCTTTCGCCTTT
>JAYDZG010000013.1:2581683-2593262 GCA_034509265.1 Microcambeva bendego
GGGGTTAAAGAAAATGAACTGAACTGAACTGATAACTTAAAACAATGCATCAAAACGACTATGATCTGTGAATAAAATGTGGTTTACAAGATGTAAAGCCTCCACAAGTGAAGTAGAAGTGAGGTGGAACGTTTAAAAACTTGGAACTGATGAATGTTGTCATGCGCAGCTAAAACATGATATTAATATTCTAATAAATAGTATTCATATGGGTATCATGTCGCTAGTTTGTCAGCTTCAATGACTTAAACTTTAAGAACCCAGACATGAAGTTAGGAATCCATTTGCCGAGTCTCCTGAGCCCAGTTTTGGTTCCCCTTCTTACACAAACGTTCGTTTGCTGACCTGCGCCCTCTGCTGGCTGGTTACAGCAACAGCGACGCGAAAAAGAGCTGAGGAGGCAGCAGGAGCGAGAGCAGAGACGAAGAGAGCAGGAGGAGAAGCGGAGGATGGAGGAGATGGAACGACGGCGCAAAGAGGAGGAGGAGCGGAGGAGGGCCGAGGAGGAGCGCAGAAGGGTCGAGGAGGAGAAACGGCGGAACGATCGTGAACAGGTAAACACATTTTAGGGTTCGATCTCGGGGCTTTGCATGTTCTCCAAGTGTCCGCGTGGGTTTCCTCCAGGTACTCCGGTTTCCTCCAACAGTCCAAAGACATGCTACCAGGTTGTACTGGTCACTTCTGAAATAAAAAAAAGATTATATACAGCCGAGGATAAATAAATAAGCGACCACTTTAAATCTCTTTACGGTTTTACGATGTATGGGTGTGTGTGTGTTTGACCCAAATGTGTGTGTTCTTTTATTCTGTCGATTTGAATAAGCATTAGAATAAAATTGAACCCCACTGCACATGTTGTTCAAACACACACCCATCAGTTGTAAAACTAAAGAAGAAAAGAACCTCCGAGAACCCTTCTGAACCTCTCCGAGTTCCCTCTGTATCGCTCAGAACCCTTGAAGACCCTTCTTTGTTTTATTTCAGAAATGACCAGAATATGTTGGGAAAATATCTGCAAATGTGACTCACTCATGTGTGGAGTTCTGCATGTTCTCCCCATGAGCTCCGGTTTCCCTTCACCCTCTAAAGAACTGCGTTGATGTTTATTGGAGACGACTGTGCATTACATTAAGTGCTGAACCTTGATCAATGGAACGAGTTACTATCTACCTACGTTAGGAGAACCGAAAAGGAAACAGTTCTTGTGTTTTTGATGGGCAGGAATATATCCGCCGGCAGCTGGAGGAGGAGCAGCGACATCTGGAGATCCTTCAGCAGCAGCTTTTCCATGAACAGGCCATGTTAATGGTAGGGTTCTTTTTCCTCAATCCATCACAGCTGGAAATGGTTTAGTCGTACAAGTTTGGACACCCCTGGATGTTTATGTACAATGATTAGACATAACATTATAATATTATAAGCCAAGATTGTGTTGGTCATTACTGTGCTGTGACTCCTTTCTATCAGAACCAGCGTTAACTTCTTCAGCAATCTGGGCTACAGTAGACCATCTGTTAGCAAGCCAAAGCTTAATGTTTACTATTAATCGGAGGGTCACTGGCCACATCCCTGTAAGGTTGGGCCTTGGAGCATGACCTTTAACCCTAAATTGCTCAGCCCGTACACTGTAACTGTAAGTCACTTGGAATGAACAGCTTTCAGTGAGCCTCGGCCGTCACCGGTTTACCACTGTTCCTTCCTTGGACCACTTTTGATGGATACTGACCACTGTGAACCGAAAACACCCCACACATTTGCAGTTTTTGAGCTCTCTGGTCTGTGAGGTTCGATCCGCCAGGCGAGCTACTGTAGCTCAGATTGCTAAAGACGTTCTTTTGACCTTTAAACGTGAATGACTTATGGTATATGCTTTTGAGTACAGCTGGGATCTGTTCAATTCATTGTCCAGGTTCAGTTCCAGCCTCCATGAAACTAAGCTTCACAGCTTTTTTTTTATTTTAACTCTATACAAGCCGAGTCTCATGACACGACAGGAAACGGCTGGCAGGAAGAGCCTGGGATTTCCCACATGGACTTTCTGTAGTGGTTTGACAAGATTCATTGTTCTTGTGTTCGAGGAGCGGTTCATACGAGTGATTCTCATTAAAGATGCTGTAAACACGGTCAGATCTGAAATTTCTGGGCATGTGTTTGACCAAAATGAGGAGAATTGTATTTGATTCCGGTGTAGTTTATGGAATAAAAAACACAAGCGTTCTCTTATGTCTTTCCACGACTGTAACTCTTCAGTCCTTTGTGCTTTAGTCCTGAATAACTCTGTCTAAAAGGTTTTCTTTTGGACTCTGATGGGAATTCAAAGTCACGTGCAGGTTTGAGTCTTAATTCAAGCTTTTCATGGAGCTACGCTCTGTACTCAGGAGTTCAAATGGCGGGAGCTGGAGGAGCAGCGGAAGGCCGAGAGACTGCAGCGGCAGCTCCAGCAGGAACAAGCTTACCTGCTCTCTTTACAGCAGGGCCAGAAAGGCCGCAGGTCCTCCCTCACATCCCAACCGGACTGGGCCAAACTACCCCAGGCTCGTCCTGTATCCACCCCCGACCCCTCGGTCCACCCTAACGCTGACGAACGCTCACCTAAGACCGACTGTCCTACCAAGACGGAGATGGGAACAGAGCCTAAAGCGGAGCAGACTGAACCTGGAGACGAGAAGAAAGCCGATAGTGATGAGTGCAGGGAACGTAATGATGCTCTATTAGAGGCTCCTGGTCACTTAGTCATAGAGACCGGCGAGACGGTCAGGACGGACGACGTCCCTCTGATGTCGGGTCCAGACGACGGTCCTGTCTCTGAAGCCCTGCCAGTCGGAGAGGTGAAAAACAAAATCTTGGTCTGCGCACTGCTGCCTGCTGCTTCTCTGGCTGCGGAGCTAAACTTAAACCTTAAACCTGAGCTCTGTTCTGCATGTAGAGGAAAGAGTGTGCTGGGTGGAGCAGCGGATATTTGGTTTTCTTTGAAAATAATGTCGTATTCGACAGAATTCAGACTTTATTATTCTTATGACCTTATTATAGTTTTCTCCCCACAAGCTCCAGTTTTGGAGATGCTCTGACCCGGTGTGGAGCTACTGTAGCTCAAAGTGCTGATCAAGTTAATGCTGGTGACTTAGAAAACAACAGCATTCAAGGATTATCTATATGAGTATATGACTTAAGGATTTTCTGCCATGAATATAACTTATAAAAGATTTAGTTTAGGAATAATTCATACTTTTTTCATGGAGATGAGTACTAGGTTGATCAGTACCCATATATAATCGAATAGATATCTGCTGGAAAGAAAACCACTTTGCTCACCACCCTATTGACATTGAATGACTTAACAATGTGCCCTGTCTCTCTTATTGTCTCTGTTGCCTTTGCGTATAACTAAAACAATTCGTTTGAAATGCAATGACGGATATGCAGAAACTAGCTTGATACATTTGGGGTCTGATCTTCACCTTTATTTGACCACCTTGGTCATTATCAGTCGTCGTTTGCCAAGTTACGCTCGATACTTTAAATAAACGTGAATTTCTGAATCGTTTATTGGATGGACTTCTTTCCTTCTCTTGTACTACTTTGGCATGTATCTGGATTTGGCTTATAATAATGTCTGGACGTGTGTTTGAAGGTTGTTTGGTATGAACGCATGAACCTCTTGTTGGCTGATGTCGGAGCAACACTACGCTAACAGTTTTGTCTGCGTCATCCATCTTTGTCTTTCTCCTGATCTTGAAATGGATCACTCGTGTCGTCGTCTTGTCCACTGGCTCATTTTTCTCCACCTTTTGTGTCCTCTACTTCAGGCCGATGAGAGATACCGTAAGAACATGCAGGGCTCACCTCAGACGGCCCCACCCAAGCAGCCCCCGGTACCTCCACGCTCATCTGAGCCATTTTCTAATGGAAATGTCGAGTCCTCGGGCATGCAGAAGCCCATGGAACCACAGGTAACCCCTTATTATAACTCATATGTTTTTACATTTACATTTTCAGCCTTTAAAGACGCCTTTATCCAATGCAACTATCAGTACATTTTACAGTAAACAATCTCACCAATGAGGGTTAAGGGCCTTGCTCAAGGGGTTTAAACCGACGACCTTCGGATTACTAATCTAACCACTAGGCTACCACCATCTCGTTTTTAACGAGACACTTTCAGATTCTCCAATAAAATACACTTTGGAGTTTCAATGTCAGCATCATTGGATCGTAAATATGAAACCACTTATTTTTTTGGCTTGTGCCTTTATGGATTCTGACACGGGTGTCTGCTAAGCAACGTCCTTAGATGGTGTTTGAAGACCACACCCACTTTATTAGTTAATTATGTATTTTCCCACCCAGCTGGCTTGACGGTAATTTTGTCTTCTGTAGCCACCTGGCCTGCCCTTGACATTTCAACCGGGGTGTTCGGAATCTCAGTGCTTATGTGCTACATATTGGCCGGTTGATTGACAAAGAAAATTTGGGCTGGCTTGTAATCACATTGGTGGCTTAAATTAGAAATAAAAGCTATTGTAAATGAAAGCAACAAAGGTTTGACTGCCACGTTATTCTTGGTTTTTGAATGTAAAACCGCTGTTGCAGTCTGGCAACCCTGGTGAGACTGTGAATTCACCTACGGATAAGCAAAAAATGACCTTTTCTTTATTTTATTATTCCTCGGTTTACATTAGCTCTAAATCTCATCTCCTTTCAGAGAGAATATTTTGGTCTGCATGTTTTTCTTTGCAAATTTACATTCACTCAAACGTTTCTGCTACTAAAAAGGAAAATCTATCATCTGTTAAAATCATTAAAAGCACCGTTCATTAGAATAAATAGCAGTGTATTAACAATTAAATAATTTAATGCAATATTAAAGTAACATAAACTTTTAGTTTTGGCCCGTGGCTTTTTACTAGATTCACGTTTGGCCCCTTATAAGGAATTATTTGCCCCCACTGTGTATAGATGAACAGCAAGTCTTCACTTCAAAGGTAGCATTGACGAGTCTCCCTCACCTTTCCTTTTTCATCATGTGATGCTCTGTATGGTGTGAATGCATGTAGAAAACATCTGTACGATCCTTTGTTGTACCCCTTCTTGCCTGTGATCACATCTCTCCACGCCTGTGTGTCTCCCCTCTCCTCTTTGTTCTCTCCTCATCTAAAAGGTGCAGTGGTCACACCTGGCAGCTTTAAAGAGCAATGCATCCGCTCCCCCTGTAGCTCGCTCCCACTCGTTCAGTGACCCCGTTCCTAGTTTTGCACATCTGCACATGCGCTCTCAGGAGCCCCACCACCCGGCGCACCCGGCACGGTCCGAGCATCCGCACCCTCTGTCCCTCTCACAGTCCCGAAGTCACGAGATCCCAGAGACGAGCCTCATCGACGAGGTACCTCCCAGGGTAAGAGGATCCTGTGGTTAGTCTGTAGAGTGTAATGAGGGGCGTGTATCATTGGGGTGAAAAGTGAAAGTAGATCTGGGCCTGTACGCTTATGCTCCTATTTCATCCCCTGTGATGATCAGGCCCACTCTCGAGTCACGTCATTAGGACCATCTAGTGGCCAGAGTAGCCACAGTGTGCAGCATGGACGGAAGCTTAGATGGGCCGAGAGTGACACTTTAAAGTCCTGATAGGTTGTCACAGGTATCTGGAGCCATGCTGACCGCAGTGCATCCCACAGCTGCTCTAAAGGGCACGTGGGAAGATCCGTAGAGTGCATACGACCGTCTTGGTGGTCCCACCATGCTCAATTGGGTTCCAGTCTGGAATTAAAGGGGCAGGATTGGTCGGACATTTCCAGCTGTGTGACGTCTCTCGTACCCCTTTCACACATGTACGGTAATCCAGAGATGTTCCAGAGTTTCTCCGGAGGAGCTGCATGTGTGAACCCGCTAAATTCGACCCGGACTTTATCCTCTTAGCACCCAAGTAAATGTTAAAATAAGAAATGAACAAAACACGCTGCAAAGTCGTAAGTGGTCATAATAATGTGACTCAGCAGTGTACCTGTTACAGGCATAAATCTGTGTAAATGTTTTAAAACATCTATTTTTTTCCTTTTGAAAGGTTCCAGTAAGAACGACGTCCAGGTCCCCCGTCTTGTCCCGTCGAGACTCCCCGCTTCAGAGCGTCCAGCAAAGCAACCAACCAGGCCAGAGAACCACTGGCAGGTCTGAGCCCTATATTATATAATATAATAAATACCGTACACGCTAAATCTTTCAGGGTTTGATATTACACTGTGTATAAAGGAATCATTATTGATGATTAATTTTGTATAAAGGTATTTTCGGTACTCAGAGGGAGACCCCCCCCCTTTCATCCTATTGGTTTGAATGGTGTGATGCCAAGTGTTGGCTTAGAAAGCGTTGGAATGACTTATAATATCTGTAAAAGTAAAATACAATTTAACATTTTAGGGAAAATATAAAAGAGCGTTTAAGACATTAAAAAGGTTAAGTAAGGTGGTGATTCTGGAGGTCTGACTGATTTAATTCTATTTACATTGTTTCTTATGGGGGGGATAAAGGTTAAACGTGCTAAACAGACCAGGACTTGATTTTCCGATATCTACTGTACTACTGAGTCTACTGTACTAATTTCTTGGTGCACAGCTACAACTCTCTGGTAATAAAAGGTTTCTCCAGTTAATAATGGTATGTTTTTAGAGACCGAGTCTATTGTAAGTGCTAATAAAATAAAAATGACTAGTTTTTTATAGTAAATTCTGCCTTTTCTCCTGCCAGTAACGTCGAGCCACGCCTGCTGTGGGATCGAGTTGAAAAGCTGGCCTCGAGACCGGGCAGTGGAAGCTCCTCTGGTTCCAGCAACACCAGCTCGCAGGCCGGTTCTCAGAGCTCTGGAGAGAAGTTCAGGGTTCGCTGTGAGTCCCCTGCCTTGTACACCATATAACGTGAACACCGTTCATAAGTCATTTCTGTTTCCTCCCTTAGACCAGCCGGAGCACTTTCACTACGCTGTACTTAGCAGTGATTTAGTTAGTCTGGGTTGAGAGTAGAGTTACATGAATAATCCCAAGATCATTCGTATTTCTGACAAAATCTGGCAACACTGGCAGTTCATATTTACAGAAGCGGTAGATCACTTATTTATTTTACTGCATGAATCCATTACTGTTACTTTATCCCCATTCCTTATTTGTTTGTAGCTTCTTCAAAGTCAGAGGGTTCACCACTTCAACGGCCAGAAACTGTTCCCAAAAAATCAGATGAGAAGAAGGACTTTGTCAGACCATCCAGGCCTTCGGTAAGTCTGTCGAGCCTTTACACGGGTGTAGTCACTTCTTTGGGCGGCACGGTGGCTCAGTGTGTAGCACTGTCGCCTCACAGTGAGAAGGTCCTGGGTTCGATCCCCGGGTGGGGCGATATCGGTCCTTTCGGTGTGGAGTTTGCATGTTCTCCGCGTGGGTTTCCTCCGGGTACTCCGGTTTCCTCCTACAGTCCAAAGAGATGCTACCAGGTTAATTGGAGACACTGAATCGCCCTGTAAGTTTACCCACGCCGGTCCCAAGACCGGATAAATAAGGAGGGGTGGAGAAAGCAATGGCAAACTACTCCACTATCATTGCCGGAATACTTCATGGTTCGATGATCCATTAAGTGACCGAGAGTCGGCTGCGACTGATCGGATAATCATCATCATCATCATCATCATCAGTCATTTCTTTACATCCAGTTCCCAGCATCATTAGTGTTTAACTTGTCTTCAGGATCTGACTCTACTGGCCAACGAGGTCCGTGCAATTGAAGAGACTCGTCCTCCTCACAAAGTGACGGACTACTCGTCATCCAGCGAGGATTCTGAGTCCGAGGAAGACGACGAGGCGGAGCAGGGACTGGGAAATGAGTCCACCTCTGGTGCAGACGACACCAGGCCCAGGTGACAATCTCGTACCGTGTTCATCAAGCTTCATCAAGTTAAACTGCTATTAACCGAATCCTTTCGGGTGGGACGGTGGCTAAGTGGTTAGCTCTGTCTCCTCGCAGTTAGAAAGTTCTGGTTGAGTTTGTATGTTCTCCCTTTTCTCCACATTTTTCCATTTTGGATGAACAAATTCTGTGTTTCTAACCGACGCGAACTGTAGCTTTGTTTTTTACTGAGTAAAAAACAAAGCTACAGTTGCATCTGAGGAAAATCCTGCAGTGAATATGGTTGCCAGGTAACAGCGGTTTTTAGACAAAAGCGCTTTAAAAATCTGATATGATGCAGGAAACCGCCAATCTGGCAACACATTATTATCTCACATATTACAAATTACTTTTTATGATTTCATGATTATTAAATGAATTACTTTAAATTAAACCGGGCACGACGTTATACTGCTTCGGAATGCTTTATGAGATGGTCTGTACCAAACCATAAATGTTGTATAATGTTTTTTTTTGTTTAACCTTCTTAACCGTTCGTTTTAAAAAAGTAACATTTACTCTGAGTACATTGTTAATGAGTTTTACTTTTTACGTGAGTCGATTGTTGGACTAGTACCTTGTACTTAAGTGAAAATCCATTCAAGTAGTAGTACTTTTCCTGGAGTGCAATACTTTAGTACTCTAGGTGCCGGGGTGGCACCAGCCGACCGGTGGCAATACAGATTTTAGAGCAGATAAATAATAAAAACTATTTAATTAATATTTTGCAGCTCTTCTAAAACCAGTAACGGCGAGACCGAGTCGATGAAGACCCTGATTGTTTTTGACGAAGCGGAAAGTACCCCGGCCACCACGCCCTCTAAAGACAGCACTTTAATAGTCAGACAGGTGAGGCTGCGCTGTTTAAATCACTCGTCCATCCTCTTCCTCGGCACCTTGTTCTAATTGAATGTTTCATGTCCTTCATCAGTTTGTCATCATACTCACGGCGATACACTACCGATACACTGCCAGTGTGTTGTTTAGCTAAATGGAGCCCTGTGTGCAGACTGTGCCCTTCAGACTGTGTCTGTTTGTGATTCCAGAGCGTAGCAGAGAAAAAGCGATTGGTTCCGGGGCCTGGTGCTGGGCCTGCTCCTGGTCAAGGCCTCGTTCTGGGCCACCAGGAGCAAAACGGCTTTGCAGGCCGTATTCACCTGCTGCCTGATCTCATCCAGCCGAGCCATCACTCCCCATCCCCTTCCATCACTTCCTCCCCATCATCCAGTCACACCAGCCCTGCCATGTCCCCCCAAACCCCCATGGAGAGACTGATTGCCGTAGAGGTACGTCTAGCCGCTCCACCACTCTTAATTTTGCTGGCTAGCACTTAACATCGGCTTTGTTCTTACCGCTCACTAATCAACCTTCGCACCCTGTTCTGACATTGATGGGCGAAAGGTGAAACTGTCACTTTACCACGTCCCACTTTAGCTTAAGGGTTTTAAAGTCTGGATTTGGGGATTTTATTTAGATAATTACTTGATCATCCGATAATGTGAAACCCCAAGTCTACCTTAATCATGCTGTAATGGTTCTAAAAAAGTCATAATGAAACATAACAACACCAAAGAACTTTATATGAACAAAATGCCTCTGCATATTGTCAAACCACTTGGTGTAAAGAGCACAGAACCTGGACCCTTGACCCTTGAGAATTGAGAGTTGAGAGTTGTGGATGTTATTATGGGGTATTATGGGATCGCATTTCATCTCCTTACGACTAATCTTTGCGTCTCTTTAATTTCTTTTCTCACCCTTCACTTCACTCATATATCCATTACTAATGTTTCTTTAGTTTTACCTCTTCTGACTTCTCTCAACAACTCTTGTGTTCTGTTCTGCACACACACACACACACACACACGGTGCTGAAATAAATTAGTTCGTGACCTGGCTGGGTGTCCACACTAACCCATATTGGATGGTTTATGAAATATGAGCGACAATGATCTGTTCATATATTTAAGCTAGTCTAGGCCAACAAATAAATTGTATCCATCGCAAAGCTAAAAGTACTCATCTGTCTTTGCCAGGTTGCCAGTGGGTCTCTCTCAAAACACAAGTCCTCGTCCTCCTTCACCCCGTTCATTGACCCTCGTCTCCTCCAGATCTCACCCTCCGCTGGCATCTCTCTCAACAACATGGGTAAGGTGGAATTACTAGGGTCTGAATGTTTTCTGAGTGTCTGGAAAGGTCTCTGATATGTGTTTTGGATGTGCAGCAGTACTGGCGAACGACAGTCGGCTTCAAGAAGTGTTGAGGCCCGACCCCATGAGGAAGGGATCGGTGGTCAACGTTAATCCAGTGAACACGCGGCCGCAGAGCGACACGCCCGAGATCCGCAAGTACAAGAAGAGGTTTAATGCAGAGATCCTGTGTGCTGCTCTCTGGGGTGCGTGGTTCTGCTTAATTGGGGTTTGCTGTAGGGCTTAAAACATTTTTTGTAGTACCTGAAGACAGAGTAAACCTGGTGTACATAGAGTATGTATGGATCTAATAATACAGCAGGGTTTTGCTGATCAAAAATGATTGAATCTTCTCAGGTGTGAACTTATTGGTGGGAACTGAAAGTGGCCTTCTGCTTCTGGACCGAAGTGGGCAGGGTAAAGTTTACCCTCTCATTAACCGACGCCGTTTCCAACAGATGGAGGTTCTGGAAGGTCTTAATGTCTTGGTGACAATATCAGGTAGGAGGCATGATCGGAAATAATGTGATTTTGAAACACAGGGAGGCCTGGATTTATCAGTGATGAGGGTCCATGTGCGATCTTTATGTCACATAGGCAAAAAGAACAAGCTGCGAGTGTATTATCTATCATGGTTGAGAAACAAGATTTTGCACAATGACCCTGAGGTGGAGAAGAAGCAGGGATGGACTACGGTTGGAGAACTGGAGGGCTGTGTGCACTACAAAGTTGGTATGTGGAGTTTACAGCTTTAAAAATCCTTCACGCTCCAAGTGAAGCCTAGTGTAAATATATTTAGTCATTAATTATAGTCATTATTATTTACCCTGGATCGTTTTTCTTTAACCAGTGAAATATGAAAGGATCAAGTTCTTGGTGCTCGCCTTGAAGAACTCGGTGGAGGTCTATGCATGGGCGCCAAAGCCGTATCACAAGTTCATGGCCTTTAAGGTGAATTTGTTTAAAACCATGAACCCAGTTCAGTACTCATCTACACAGTGTCATCACACTTTAGCTCGTTTCTAAACGAATGTCTTTTCCTCCTGCAGTCGTTTGGAGACCTTACACACAAGCCTTTGCTGGTTGACCTGACCGTAGAGGAGGGGCAGAGGTTAAAGGTCATCTATGGCTCCTGCTCTGGCTTTCATGCTGTAGACGTGGATTCTGGAGCCGTTTACGACATCTACCTACCCACCCACGTAAGTACCATGTTCACTACAGGAGCCAAGTGGTTAAGGTACTGGACTAGTAAGAATAAGGTCACTGGTTCAAGTCCCACGCCTTCCAGGTACCCTTAATTATACCCTAAAACTGTCTTCAGTCATAACTCATAACCAGGGATGTAACGATACACTCTAGTCCTGATGTGATACGATTTTATTTTATTTGTTTAATAAACAAGATGAAATTGATGACAAATAATTTGTTATTAACGTATCAAAGTTTCCTTTTTACTGTTTCTTGAGATCG
>JAYDZG010000013.1:2791492-2803997 GCA_034509265.1 Microcambeva bendego
ACAGTCCAAAGACATGCTACCAGGTTGATCGGAGACACTGAATTGTCCTGTAGGTACCTGCGATGGACCGGCACCCCATCCAGGGTGTTACCGTGTGCCTTGGGCTTCATTAAACATCATTTAGCTGAGTTTGTACCTACCTCAGATATTAAAGGGCATTTGTTATTAAAGATTATCGCTAATGCAGTATTTTATTATTTTTAAGGGAATAATAAAAAGGAAACTTTGTCAAAACTTGTCATTTATTTATTTTTAAAATGGGACAACAATCGTATCGTACACAGTATTGTGAATCGCATTGCATCATGGGTAGAGTGTATAGTTACATCCCTACAAATACATACAACAGTGCAATTAATGTCAGACATACTATGATCTTTAATTCAAACATTTACCATTTCTAACTTAAAAAAGCTACAATAAAAACATCAATACAATTCATATTGATAAATAAGAATAAATATATCCAATGATCATTTAATCGACTATTTTAAAATGTTAAAATCAATCAATGCAGACACACATGATTAAAATAGTGCTCAAATAGTGTGAACAATTAAAATTTTAGGTAGCCCTGACATTTACATCAGGTAGTCGTTGTCATTCAGTAAGTGGCCCGATTCAATAGAATCAGTCACCCATGATTCTCGGACAATCTTAAACTTCTGTTTAAAACCCCGCCTCAGTGTCCTGAGCTCCGAAAGTCTCCCATCTTCTGCCACAACTACATGTGAGATCCCTTCCTTTAAACTTTCTCCCACTTTTCCTCCATGAAACCGAAACTCCAGAGCCCGAAAGTCCAGGCACGTCCCCTCGACCACACTTTCTGGATCTCTGATATCACTGCATCTGTCAAAATAGGCAAAGCACGGTCTAAACATGCTGGTGGGCATGTCGTCCCAGCCGTACTCCTGCTCTATTAAAGCCACAGATGCTTCTTCCAGTTCATCGGGCGCGATTCTTCCGAAGACCTCCCTGAGCTGCTGCTCGTCTGTGTCGGCGAAGTAACTGTCTCCATAGCGATCGTACTCTTTGGCGAAGTGTTCTCTCGTCGACGGTGACATGTGAATCATGTGTCGCGGTTGCCATGGTAGCACCTGTTTCCTGTCTAGACATTCCAGGAGCCAGGAGGCCCTGACCACATCTTGCTGATCCGAAGCGATGAGGTTCTTCACCCGGACGTTCTCGATGCCTGCGATCGCGCAGTAAGTGTCCGTTCCAGGGTTCTGCACCACGACGCCTCCGCAGCGAGCCACGGCTTTCTCGAGCTCGGCCTTGGAATGAGAGTCGGTTCCGCTCATCACGCAGAACTCCACGTCTTCGAACATGTCCGTGTCTTTGGTGACGCCGGACAGGTCTTGAGACTTGAAGTGGTCGATGATGCCGACGGTCTTCTTGGCCTTAGGGCCGAGTTTTCTTTTCTTCTTGTCCGGCTCGTCTTCGTTGATGCTCAGGTGCCTGGATGCCAGCTTGCCCGAGGCTTTGGCACGGAACTGGTTGAGTTCGTCCAAGGTCATGCAATCGTACCATTCTTTGTCTTCTCGGATTCTCTCGATCCTGGGGAAACGCAAAGTGCAGTTCGTCTTGTACATGTCACTGGTTACGATCTCGGCCGCTTTGACTTGGATGATGACAGAGTTTCTTGGCTCGATGTAAACCTCAGGCCTCTCCGTCCCGCACTGGATGGCCGCAGGGGGGTCGCTCTTGCGAAAGACTTTCCAATGTTTCGCGAGTTTCAACCCGAGTTCGTAGAGCTCCTTCATGGTGTAGCCTGATCCTATGCGGCAGAGGGTGTGGAACACGGTCGGCTTGGCACCAGGACTTGTCGTTTCAGCCACAGCACAGAGGAAGTGTGAGAGCATTCCACTCCGTCTGCCTTTCCCCCAGTAGCCGCCTACAATAAGCAGATCCAGTTCGTCCATCAGGCCGTCGACATACTCGGGTTTTATCTTCAGCCAGCCCTCGCCACGTTTATCCGGCTTGTAGATGGACATCGGGTCTTTAACCATGATTCCTTCTTCTCGACTGTCGATGGCATCATTGAGGGCGTTCACCACCTCCTGCATGGTACTGGCTTCGGTTTTCGGGACCAGCTGCATCCGACCCTTGATGGGCGTGAAGACAGTCTGAAGGGTCTCGTCTCGCTTCTTCAGGGGTTCGTTACCAAACTTCTGGTCGTTGACAAGCAGTACGTCAAAGACGCAAAAACAAGTCTGTAACTCGGAGTCATCTACCAACCTCTTGATGTCAAATTTGCTGCCTTTTTGCATGAAGGTCTCCGTGGTTGGGTTGTAAGCCATCATCTCTCCATCCAAGATACAGCTGACCACGTGAGACTTAAAAACATTGTGGATATAAGGTGTGAGGGAGCCCTCTAGTGGTGAAGCCCCGAATTGTTGCGTATAATCAAAGGAGTTCCTGGTGTAGTACTTGTACACGTCACCCTCCTTGTGAAGCTGGATCCGCTCGCCATCTAACTTGGTCTGGAGATAGAAGGGCTGGTTGCTCATTTGTTTTTCGATCTGGCGGATGTTCGCGACAGCTGCCAGCATAGGTTTGAAGGCAGAAAAGAGGCAGATGGACACCTCGTTTAAGGAGATGGAAGGATCATGCAGCTGCCTACAGACCTTATCCAGGTCTGTGGTAACGTTGTACAGCTCTGCAGCATCTGGGTGGAAAACCTGCAGCACCGTTTCTTTGCTCACCCCAAGTTTCATGTCTTTGAGGATCATACGAATGAGCCACTTCTGCTCCAGCGCAGAGCTCTGAGTTATCAGATGCAAGAGGCTTTTCTTCACAAGATCTTTTTGTTTGCTGCTGTTGTTGATGGCTACTGAATCTAAGAAGTCATTGACCTCTTTGATGCTGAGGTTACCCTGACCTGTGCATCTCTTCTTAAGGACAAAGTAAGCTGTCAGGGCAAAGTCTCCTGCGTCTCCTTTCGATGTTGTGGGGGCCCGATAATTTATGAGTTTGTTGGCTTCTGGCCCACTTTTCGGAAGACCTAAGACTTCAATGTAGAGTTTGGCTAACATGTTCTCTTTGATTCCATAGGCCATTCTCTCCCTTTCAAATGGAGGAACTATAAGACGCATGGCTGGGTAGAACGAATCGGTCGAGTTGGGATCGTCTTTGTGAAGCGCTGAGTGAAAATTCCTCCAAGAATCAATAAAATCCTTTAAAATTTTGGATTTATCGGGCCGGGACTTTGCTTTTTGGATTCTCTCCAGGACTGTGCAGAGGTGGAGAAATGGCACTTGTGCCGCCACAGACGTAACAGATATAGCATCATTTTTGGATGTTCCCTCTGCTCCGTCACTTTTGTTTGGCCTTTCCATTTCTGGTAATGTATTTGGGAGAAAAGAGCACAATGGTCACAAATAAATCCTTTAACATTAGAATTCAAATTAATATTTTAATAAAACAATAGGCAAACAATGTGAAATGGATTTTCTCATTAAATGTTCCAACATAATTCAATTACACAAATCAGAACTGTTTCACTCGACTGGTGTTGCCTGACATCTTCCTTAAATAGACAAGCTAGAGTATTCATTCATTTTCATGGTTTACCACCTCTTTATCAGAGTCAAGGAGGTTCCACTATACCATCCATAATCTACACACAATGCAGTAACACACCTCAGACAAGATGCCACTTCACCCCACTTCATTAAATATTCAACCCAAAAGCTGTGCACAAACTACTTGAAGATCTAAGAAGATCAAGAAGTGCTGACAGGCACTAAAACCCCATCAAGCATTTGTGGGGGCATCAAATGATGAAAAAAGCCAAGCACAAAGAAACATCACAAGATGCTCTTGGGAATAATGTAAAACCATGCTGGGATAACATGGAGACATGGGGATGCCCAAACTTCTCAACCATGCTGGCTTTAGTACATGTTCTCTGTAAGTAACGGAGAACATACCAAATACTAAGAAACAGTTTTGAACTGGTTTTTGACTGGATTTAAATGAGATGGGGTTTTTTCCATGGTTCAACTTTTAACTCAAAATATAATGCTGATTTTATTAAATACAATACAAATGCAAACAAAAAAGTCTTAAGACTACCGGTCCCCCAATCAACCTTAATTGCATGTTTTTTGGACTGTGAGAGGAAACCGGAGCACCCAGAAGAAACCCACGCAGACACGAGGATAACATGCAAAACTCCTACACAGAAAGGACCCGGACCCAGGACGGTTTAAGTGTTGAGTGCAAATCTACTGAAGAGACTCTTAAAAGTTGTTACATTTATTTTCTGTTCATGTTTTATTTCTATGTGAGCGATCATTCCGAACTGAGCTAAACTAAATAAATAAAAAATAAAGACTGATTAGCAGACCTGAGGTTTTATAAAGCACAAAGATCAGACTGAAGTCTGATCATATCCAGCAGCAACTTGTTTACGAACGTTACTTCCTGGTTGTGATGCCGAGTCTACAACAAAAGTCCCCCCGGAAACCGCCTACAACGTCATGAAACAAAATAGCGTTTTATTTATTTTAAATAATATAAATTTTAAAATAAAATATTTGTATTTATAATGATATACAGGATATTAGGTGAATTTCGGTTTCAAACGTACACCCTACAGCCCAAGATAAACAACTCTATGCGTTTGCTTTATTTTGTATCCTGGCTACGTTTAAATTAACACCCTACTTTGCTACGTAGCAGACATATTTAGTACACTTCAATTAGTGTCTGTTCCGTTTACCACTGGACACTATTTAGTATGTGGTATTCTATTTGGGACAAAGCCCAGAATTAACGTCAATACGCAAATTCACCGATTACCAATGAATTACAGAAATTTAAATGGTACAGTTTTTGTTGTTTGTGAATTTAGAATTTTGTATTCACGGTCCAACATTTTTACAAGATTTTTGCCATTTTTTAACTAGTATTAAGATCACAATTTATGACCGATAATAAAGGACAAACAATCACAGCAAACTCACAAGCACTAGGCAAAATTATATTTAGGTTAAATTGATCGGTGCCACTTTATAGCAAAAGCTTTACTGCCCAAAGCCATGGATAATAAGTTTAATAAAGAAGAATATTCTGCCTGCACCAATTGTAATTAATTTTAAGAAGAAATGTTGTGGCACATGAATGGGACATGAGTGTCATTTGAGATGCTTGTATGTGTTTCAGTGTCCTTGCTGTTTTTTAACTGACTGTAGCATCTTCCTTCCACCACTAGTCAGTGCTGCATTACCTCTTAATCCTGGAGGGAGAAATTGCAGTAGGATCCGTCACATGCAAGCCTGACGTGTTTACACCAGCCTCACAGTGGATGAACTGTCTCTTGCTCACCTTCGGCCTCCTCTTTCCATCACTTCATCATAGAGCAAAAAGACTTACATAACACCCACGTGAAGCGCGAGAATGAGGGCGTGAGATACAGTGCAGAGATCAAAGCTGAGGAGAAGAAGGAGATCTGACCAAGAAGATGGTAAACAACTGACGTCAGTGATGAGTCTGAGGCCGGCCAGAACTGGGCATAATGTATAGGAAGTGTGTTGGTTTAAAGGAAGGATTGTGAGTAACAGTACACAGTTCAGTGATGCTCGGGGTCTGACGGGGCTGGTGTCACCACATCACCCGCAGACGCAATCACTGAAAATCTTTCCTGGTTCTGTTCTCGTACACTTGACAGAATTACTCATCGCTTTTTGAGGCATTGATGTCATTATTCTTGACTGTAAATGCTTCAGTTCCTGTCATCCATAACTTGTTTGTGAGATCCCTTTGAGCAAACATTTGGGAAGCTGTCTTTGAGTGCCATGGGTGATGGGTCATCAAACTGTGATGGGATACAAACAAACCTGACCTCATTGAGCTGGCAAAAACAACTGAGATATGTTTACCCACCAGTTGTAGTTCCAGGTGCTGATCCATGTTACTTACTCATCGCTTTTCTCGGATCGTTTAGGCCTCACAATGGAATGGCATCACGTCCGAAGTGTTTTACTGCATCGAATGACAATATTTTTATTTATTACCTTTATTTGTCTAAAAATCAGTCACCTTCCACTGGGGTGACAGACTGACCCATCACTTGTACAAGTTAAAGCAGGTGTCGTGAGCCGCCGTGGCACAGTGTGTCTTCATTCGGCATGATGAATACGTCAATAAGGTGAGCTATGCAAACTGTATGCTCACGTAACCCACGTGTTATCCCAGACACATGCACCCATACTGTAACCTTCCTCTCTAAATTTAGCCTGTCCCCTCGGTGACTGCCCTACTGGGACTGGTAAACAACTCATAAATACTGCTGCACTGCTGCATGTCTGGAACATCTAAATCTTTTGGTTTTTACTCTTGCTAAGTATGTGCTCGTTTGACGCAGTGCAAAGTTTCCAGTGAAAAAACTGATAGATTGATTAGTTAATATGACAGCATCCCTTCCAGTTAAAAGGTTTTGAACTTACAGATTTAAACAGTATCTTCTTTCTGTTTAACATTGTGGGGAAGACAAAGAAAGTCCGATAGAGAAGAAAGAGCAAGACTGTCTCTTAGCATGCCAATACTGACCTAATCTGATGTCCAGTACATCATAAAACAACTAGACAGCTTACATCACTAAATAGTGATGTCATAGTTTTCTACTCAACTAGCATGTCCAGCTGAGTCTGTCGATATTACATCACAAATAAGCCCAAGTGGAAATTTGTGGCCCGCACTGAACGCCACCAGCATTCAATGGGCTGTGACCCCAAGCTAAATCAGACGTGATTGGAAGGCGCCTTGGATGCCAGCTGATTTTCCGAGCTAAAACATAGCCTGTCACGTCAAAGCTTTTTTCCAGAGCCGAAAACAAAGCTGAAAACTGGCAGCCAAACACCTGACAATTCAAATCATGTAGGATGGTTAAACTGGCATGTTCTTCATGAAAATTCTTTCCTAATTACTTATTCCAGTCCCAGAGAAAACTGTCGCCTGTTTCACAGAAAATCAAACTTAATCTTTGTTCTTATTTGGTTGACAGCACAGCTTCACATATTAGAAAAACCCTTCTACTCAACGAACTTTTGCTTGAAAACGTGCTCATGCTTGCTTCGCTGCTTTTAAGGAATTTGAACCATCTCTACTTCTTCACCCCGAGGCTGATAGCTGTAGCACATGGAGCTGGAACAACAAAAACAGAGAGTACAGTACAGAAAATAGGGTCATATATCACATGGCCTCTTTTCCTCTCTTTCTTTCATCGCTGAATCCAGGTCGGTCCACAAACCACTTCAGTGCACTACAAAAACACTCAGGCTTCAATAGGACTAGCGTTTTTACTAATAACGTCATTAGAAACAGTTTGTTGGCATCCCTGTTAGATTTCTATCTAAAAACAAATTGTGTGTTTCCAGCTTATGAATTTGCTGCGATACAAAGAAGTGGCTGGAAAATAATCCATTACGTAAGCACTGATGACCATGAGAACTTAATCTTCAGCAAGGTTATGGCATTTTGTGCAGTGTTGATTTGAAAGAAGAATAAAGTAAAGATGATACGCGAAGACCTGCGCAAATACTGATGATAAGTCAGGGGTTGTTGGAAGAATAAATAAAGTGGAATGTAACGCTAAACACTAAATTAGAGCTACATTGGTTTAAGCATGGTGATTATGTTATTTTAGCACTGTTGCCTCCACAGCAGGAAGGTTCTGGGTTCTATCCCAAGGTGGAGCGGTCTGGGGGCTTTCTGAGTGGAGTTTGGACGTGGTTCCTGTGTCTGTGAGGGTGTCTGGTTTCCTCTTAAGGCCGAAAGACGTGCAATAAGGTGAACTGGAGATTCTAAATTGTCCATAACTGTGTTCAATATCAAACCTGGGAATCCGGCGTAGTGAGGAACTGCCATTCCTGTAATGAATGTAACCAAAGTAATGGCTAATATTGGTAAACAGCACAAACACGTTATAACTTTAGTGTTAAATCCACACATAGCTGATTTGTATCATGTTTGTTTGCAGATTAAAGTACACTGCTGAATGCTGCACTTAAATATGTGCTCAACTTCTGTATATATAGTATATATATATATATATATATATACACAACTAAGGGGGTCAATACTGTAAAACACTGTTTTACCTCAGTGGCATTATATTGCCATCAAAATGCAATACCCAGGTAGTAAAAGCCATTATATGGTAGTGTACGTGGTATAAGTGCATAGGTGTAGACCGTAGAAAGCCATCTGGTTATGTGAATATACTTATTTGCTTTAGTAGTAATGGCAGCAGGACAAATGAATAAAACATTTTGCCATAACGTTGAAGTGTAAAATATAAAACTGAAGAAAGCTTTTATTTGGTGTTGAAGTGGATTTCCCAGAGCCCGGAATAATAATGTACTTTCAAAAACATTTTTTTACATTTCCCTTTCTTAAAAAATCTTTATCCTATCCTTAAACCTACAACTCGTTTTTACCTCAGACTTTATATTACAATCAAAATGAAAAAATCCAGGTTGTTGAAGCAATCCTATGGTACTGTATGTTGCAAATGTGAAGAAGATATGAAGCCATCTCGGTATGTGATGTAATAAGTTCATATAAAAAACTTGAAATGTATAGTTAAAGTAGCTTGCAATGTAAAACCATTACACAGTGTTTTATCCCTTTACATTTCCTTTTCTCATCTTTATTCACTCACAAACTTAAAGAAACTGTGCCAAACTAGACCTGTTGAGCAAAAATAACCACCTCTGTGGGTGTCTGTCTGGCAGGATCATACTGACACTGAGAAATGCCTCCACTTAGTACAATTATGCGTGCCCACCACTTCTGTTTTTGAAATCCAACGTCCTGTCTTTTCATTTGAAATGAAACAGCTAAGGCGAAGAGGCTTTAATGCAAGACAAAAAAGGACAGAGAATTATCTGAAGTCTCTGTTGAATAAGGGTATAGGAAGGGATGTGCAATTACAGCTACTCCTTCATTCAAGTGTGAAGAAAAGCAGATTATCCGGTTGCCAGATTCAACCCTTGTGCTATGGTGGTATATTATTTACAGGAAGCCAATCCTCTCATGTGTTTCTAGGAATCAAAACACAAGTATATTTAGGAATGATTTAAAAATTAGTAAAAATGTAAATGCTAACAGGTCAGCATGTCATTCTCAGGGTGGTTAGGAGCAGTGATGGGTCAGTTTATTTGTAAATGGGTATAATTTATTAGCAGACATCCTTTCATTGCAGGTTCCAAGGCTTTCAGGTATTTTATTATCTTCAGTACATTTTATAATCACAAGATTCAGATGTACTTGCAGGGCAATACATCAAATCATGATTGAATTGCTCTGACCTTTGATCCCTCGGGTGGCAATACAGTAACAACATGAACATTTTTTACTGTTGTTCCACCCTGTGGACTCAAAAGACTAATAATAAGAAATTGTGGTCTATAAACACTGTTGATCACTGTATCCACCAACAAAAGATAAAACTCTACTATGCATATCACATGTCGGCAGCATCCAGGTCATCCGATAAGGACTGATGCACAGTGGAAACGTCTTTTTTCAGGTGTTCATTCTCGTTTTAACTCATTTAAACAAGTTTAAGCCATAATTTCTATTCTTATATCCACAAGATTGTGTTTCAAGGTGCAGATGCTGGACCAGCCGTACTGCAGTAAAGATCTGTAGCTATAAACCTGACAATTAATAACAATAAATGTTCTTGATGGTACGCACCTAAAGACTAAAAAAGCTTGATCAGCGGGTTTCTTAATTTCTCCCATAATTAGTAACATAGTACAAATATCCTTTTTAAGTCCCACACTGGAGAAAATAAGATAAGATAATGTTTGACCATTGTAAACATGCTCCTTTCTCAACCTTTTTAGATTAATAGTAGCTCGGTGGTTAAGGTACACGACTACTAATCTGATGGGTGCTGGTATAAGACCCAGCACTGCCAATCTGCCACCGTTGGGCCCCTGAGCCCCTGATCCTTTACCCCTTCATTAATAATTATATTTAGTCATAATTGTAATCACTTAAAAAGGTCAAAAGCCAAAACATCAAATACTGTGGTTAATTTACTTAATTTACCATATAACATAAAGTCTGATCTTTATTGGTATTAGGGGTTAAATGTTTTCCAGTAATACAATCCCATTTTAGAAATCTCTGAAATCCCAAGACTACAACTACATTTATCATATTGTGTACATGTGCCCTTAGGTATCCACATCCAAGCTGTGTGGGATGCTGGTTTATATTATATATCAGCATCACATATAATTTGAGCAGATACTCAGTTATAATGTCACTGAGAGCACGAGATGTTGAGGACATCGAGTATAAATGTGAACGTGTTAAAAGAATGAGATTCGTACGTGTGATGGAGACGGAGAGAGGGAGGTTGATTATGTAGTGCAGAGCTGTGGTACACTGTGTTCCCCAGCCTTGTTCCTGTCCTCTTTAGGCTCAGAATAGACTGACAGAGACGGGCGGGGGTGAGAGGGGAAAAGGAAATGTAAATTATGGATGACATGGTTCATCCAGTACAAAGCAGAGGGATGATGCAGAGACTCATCAGCACATCTCTCTTCTCGTCTTGGAAAATACCACCTGCATTTCCTCAGATACTCAAAAGCAGCTATGCTGGATGGCACACAAACACCAGCACTGTTGACTCATGAAACAATAAAATAACATAATCACACATGGCCAATTTAAATATTCATGAAATCTTTTGAGTCATAGTCTGGATTAATTTAATTTTAATAAGTCTTAGACACCCTTGGTCAAATTTTGCATTAACATTTGCAAAAAAAAACCCTGAAACAAACAAAAAAAACATTTCCTGAGAAGTTAGGACGTCGTATAGTATGCACTAAATACAAGAATCTTCATTTTGTTTATTTCCTCGAACATTTATTCAATATTAAACAACATTAAAATTTGATGCTTGCAATATATTCAAAACGCTGGGAGAGGCATGTTTACCACTGTGTTACATCACCCTTTTTAGTATTCTTACATTTTCAATAGAGACATTGCTTCGATAGCAGCATCAAAGTTTTCCAAAAATGTAAATTAGACTACATTTGCAAGCCACCCATCCCATGGCCACACGTACTTCTGAACAGGTTGGATGGTCAAAGCTGAAATGTGAACACATATATGTGTATGTCCTTCTAAACTGATTGACCAATCCTTTCATTCCATTCCTGGCATACATGGTGTCAAAATAAACTCTTGTAGAATAGAACGAATAAATGGAAAGAATGGCTACAAATGTGATCATTATAATTATAAAGTTACATCCGTTTTCCTTTTACTGTATGATCTTTACTGCTTTGCACTAAGGCTTTGCTGATTTGGTCATCTCAGTTTAATGCACTGCAGTACAGCATCATAAATCTCCAGCACACAGGTCACATGCTTCCTTTTTTCCCTCTCTCATCTACCCTATGACTTGTCTGTTTATTTATAGTTGGCATGTTGCCAGAGTTAGTAATGGGATTGTGCCTTGTACCATGCTTGTTCCTGGCTAGATGACTCTTCTGCTGCCAGTAGGTCTGAAAGCATCTCGGCAGAATAAAATGAATTAATGTTAAAAGTTGCCCTGTTGCTTTCATATCACTCACACTGCACCAGTTCCAAAGGGCAGTTTATGTGTAAAAAAATAATAGAGGCTCAGAATGTCAAAATGTTGTTGGTAGATATCGTAGAATTCGAGACATAAGTAGGTTATGACAAGGACAAGACTGAGGGCGTCCACCTTCTACTTATCACCCTCTACTTACATTTACATTTTCAGCATTTAGCAGACGTCTTTATCCAAGCAACTTACAGTACAGTTACGGTATACAGTCTGAACAACGAAGGGTTAAGGACTTTGCTCAAGGGCCCAACAGAACTAGGTTACAGCTTGCCCTACTTCTACCTTATGTTGATTATAAAAAAAGATACATATTTGCTAATTTGCTAATTAAAGTATCTAATAATCTTTCTTACAGGTCATATACATCTGTAGCATTTTCATTAATAAGTATACTTGTAGCTAATTGATGTAGCCATTGCCTGAGTTATTAAAGGTACCTCTTTAATATTTGTATAGAGTAGTTTCAAAACACTATGCCCAGGAAAGGAACAGTGACAATCTTGAACACTTAAAAATTCCCCACGTTTGATTGAGATCTAATTTTATACATGTTTTTATATGACGCTTAGCACATATTTGTATCCAAAGCTGCTTAGAATGGTAACTGCGTACAACGTAAGTAAAGGGAATCGCTCAGGGGCTGAACAGTGTAATTTTGCAGTAAGAAGCATCACCTTCTGACTGTTTTTATGCTTTCACCTTGAGGATCAATCTTTAAATGTCGAAAAAAGTTAAAGTTACGATGTTCCTAATTCACTTTGATAGCAGATTAAATGGAGGGAAATATGTTGAAGTATTTTGTAAACAACATTGTCTTTTTAATATAAATTTTAATTGCATGCTCACAGATCATTTAGCAGGTGGAAGAAAGACAGC
>JAYDZG010000013.1:2808550-2826545 GCA_034509265.1 Microcambeva bendego
TATATATATATATATATTTTTTATATTTGTGTGTGTGTGTGTGTGTGTGTGTGTGTGTGTGTGTGTGTGTGTGTGTGTGTGTGTGTGCGTGTGTGTGCGCGCGTGTGTGTGTAGTATCTGTAAAAGGCTGAAACGTGATGATGCTGTGGGAATGAAAGGGTGTCTGAGGCGGGACTTGAGCACGTGGACTTGTTTACTTCGCTGTGCGCGCTCCCTCGCTCTCTTTCACCACTGCGCGCTCCTGCACCTGCCTTCCAGTACTTTCTCTGCATCAGCACTAAAGGCAAACAGTGATTAACCATTTATCTGATCACTTTTAGAGAAGTCATTTGTCCTATTACCACAATCTAAAATGTTCTTTAAACATCTGTTTTAGGATTTGAGATTTGAGCTAAACATCTCTGGGTGTAAATTGCTGATTTGAATCTCTCCCACCTTCAGTGTGCATGGGTCAGCTCTGCTCAAGGATGCATGCTAAGATTATAAACTTAACATGTGTACACGTTGTACATTAAAATAACAAGCTAACACTTTTTAGTATGAAAAATGTTCATCTCTGCACATGTGTATGAGTGCATTATTTAACAAAAAGAATATTTGGCATCATGTTCTTGTTTAAAGAAAGAACTCAGATAGCCTATACACTATATACTTTTCAAATACCAACTGCAATTAAAGTTTTTGCAAGTTAAAGCAAGTAAATGGTTAACAGAACCACAACACGAATTAAATAATAAAAAATCAACAATCTCAAGTAAAATAAATAAAATTGATGTTAAAACACAAAGTTCATGGATATAAAGCATGTATACAGATGCAATTCCCCACGACTGATGAGTAATCAGGTCTCATATCATCTGATCTCATCACCTGCTTGCATCAATCTCTGCTGCTTTATTTAAGAGCTTTAATGTCCTCTTACTCAGCAGCATCACTGGCTATAAGATTAGCACTCAGTGAACTCAGGCACCCATTTCTGCTGGTCTCTCTGGATTATGGCTTCTACTGTAATCTTATATAATTACGCTTAGAGTCTAGAGACACTTTATCATACTAGTTAAACAAATCTGTTACCCATTCAGCTTGAAAATATAGTGCTCATGGTGAATCTAAATATTCATGTGTAGTAGTAAATGTTTACTGAAATGTTCACAGAAATGCAGGAACAGGAACACCATATAATCTATTTGCTATGTGCATATCTGTATATTTTCTAAACAATAGCATTGTCGAGGCTTAACAGTGAGCAAATAGGGCTTCTCAGTGCATTCCACTTCATTCCGAATAGGATTGAGGTCAGAGCTCAATGCAGGCGAGTTCTTTACTTCCAGCCCAATCCTACATTTTCTTAGAGAACTTATTTTGTGCACAGTATTTCTTATGCTAAAGTTTCCTTCAACAATGTGTTCCTAGTAGCCAAACAGTGTACAGTGAATATGCCTCTCTGAATATCTCATGAGTTGTTTGGTAATGTTGAAGTTGTAGTGATGGTGCTATAATTGAGAAGTGCTTAAGTTTAGTTTAAGCTTGTTTATCAGTTCAGGCTGTATTTGAGTGTTGAAATATCTCAGTGAACTATTTTTTATGTATAATATTTTGCACCTGTCTTTGGAGAAATAAATCAGCACAATTACATCCCAAGTTCCTGAATCTGACAGTTTTTCCATCACTGCCTGCCCAACAGGAGATTTTGGTCCCAGATTGCTTTGAGACCACGTCTGTTTTGCTATAGAAATACTTTTGACTTGACTACTAAAATAAATGCTATCAATAATATGAAAACAGACCATAATAATAAACCATAATAATACCAATTATACCATAAACCATAATAATATAACCCCCCTTCCCACACACACACACACTTTTAATGTACACATATTCACTTACCTACCTACTAAGAATGTGTTACTTATTACTTATTACTTATCTACCCATTACTTATCTACCTTATCTAACATCACACCATGCAGTACAGTTGTCCAAATATATTTAATGTTTTTAATGTTATTCTGTTTTTATTTTTATTTTTACTAAATTTGACATTTGTGAATCACATTCCGGTCTTTATTTTGCTGTTCCCCTGGAAATTACAAGACAACAGGTTTATTTCTGATGTGTACCGATGTGTGTTTGCACACGTTTGCATAATGCATGTGTGTATGCTGCCATGGCTACTAATGGAATCCTCAGAGATGGTTCAAAAATGTTCCCTCTAGAAGGATAACAGTCCCTACTTCCTGTGTGTAGGGGTGTACATTGGGCACACAACTAAGGCACACAACTACACGTGTCATCTACTAGATTACTAGATCACTAACATCTACTAGATTATGAACTGTACACTGTAAAACCTCGTGTGAATTTAGAATCCTGAACTGATGGGTTTGTAAATGACAAAATTAAATTAAAAACATATGTTCACTCACTTTCTTAACCTGTTTATCCTGAAGATCTCGGAGCCTCGGCTTTCCAATGGGTGCAAGGCACACAGTAACACCCAGTCTATCTCAGGGCAGACACACTCACATATTCATCTGCCTCACCTGTGGCAACTCAGTGTCCCAGATTCAATAGAGAGAACACACTGAACCTAGTACCTTCTTGCTGTAAAACAACACACCCAAAAACATAAATTAATAAGCATGTACTAGTTTCCTAGATTGTATTATTCCATTATTTTGTTATATAGCCATTTTTGTCTTTTGCTTGGCTTTGATTTACTTTATTTGCTCACCGTTTCCGACTTTTCAGATCAGGTCATAATTAATAGATGTATACTTTAAATAAAATGGCCTTTTAGTTCTTTGTTCCAGTAACACACATGCTTATTATTCTGTTTCATTGGCTAGAGAGGAAGCTGTTTCTGGATCAGTGCATGCTGAAAACTTCTATAAAGTTTTTTATATGCAGTGGGGCACCCACTGGGTTCTGCTGAGAGTCCAGGGTGAAATGCCCGAGCGATTATGTAATGTATACACAGACCACCAAAGAGAAGGGGAGAGGCTTAGAGTGTGTGAGCTGGTTGCCAAACAAGGTAGAACTATACAGATACAAAGAGTTACAGTTCATTTTAATCATGAATTCTTAAATAGCTGTTTGCACTCTGTACTACTCTGTAAGGAACTACCAGACCAGTGGAAATTTACTGTCAATAAATTAGCTAAGTAAGGTCAGTCAGGACTGTTGAGCTATATGTCTGTTCCTTCAAATCTATTCCAAATATTTTTACAGCAGTTACTCTGAGTAGATCTTGAGATATAAAAATGCTATATGCTTACACTGCCTGTGTTTGCATTGCACATGGTATAGTTAGAGTTGTGTTTGGCTGCTTGACCATGATAATCTATTAAGATCAGAACAAACGTCTTGTGCTGATGTTTGGATTATGAAGATTGTATTGCAAGTTAGAGGCTTTAGCACTTAAGTCTCATTCTGGGAATTTTGAAGCTGAGCTGTTGCTGTTTCCTAATAAAACTTTTAGAGTTCTGGAATTGTTGGTGTTTTTTATTTGGTAAAAGAAAGGCAAGGCTCATGGCCAGAAGAACTTTTCCCACTGTCAACTATAAAGACATCATGACATCATGAATTCACAGAAATACAATTTAAGGCATTTTTTGGGTGAACGAATTGAACTTTGGTGAGCATTGGAATATCCAGACTGCAATCTCCAGCACAATTCCAAGTCAACCAAATCAGGATATAGGAATCAGTCCTGGAATATTGTGCGCTCGCTAGAAATATTCCATCAAATTAGAGATCCAAAGCCATGAAGCCTGAGTGAGCTGGAAGCTTTTGCATGAAAAGAATGTGTGAAGATTCCACGAGAGGCGTCAGAATCTTGGTAGGACATTTACAGTTTGAGGTTATCAGGGTAAAAGAATGTTCCACTCAAGGCTGGTGGTAAATAATACTGAGTATGGACATTTGTAAAGAGATTATTTTCAATAAAATTCACAAATTGCTTATATGTGTTTATTAAGATTTCTTGTTGCACATTCCGAATACCACCAATTTCTGAAAACCACTAAATCTGTCTAGCAAATGTTTTTGACACACCTGATGATTGGTGTAAAAAGGCTTTATTTTCAACAGCGGTGCATGTTTCTTTTCTTTTTTTAAATCGACTGCTAGATATTGAGTAAATGTTTAAGCTTCTATGTTTTTCTGCAGAATTATGGTGAAGCCCCTTTAGGGTATGTCTATATCAGGGCTAGCACAAGGAATGTGAACAGGCCGGCTCGCTCTGTGTTTTTCAGATTTCTATGATTTATTTTCTGTTTTTATTAAATTTTCAGACCCATTCAAGTGAAGGTTAATTTATTTGTTTAGTATTTTTTATCATGGGCATTACCATAAATAAGCTTTCCTGTTCTACAATAAAAACCCTTAATGAAGAAACCTTAGGTGTCCTAAAAGACATTTGTGTTATTACATTTAGATGAAATATAAAATATAATACAATAAAATGTAAATTAATATCAAATCTAAATGTAATTCATTTTTTGAAGAACAATTTTGCTTTATTGCACTTTATCTGCAATAATTTCTATTTAAATATTAAATATTGCCTTGTGGGCCTTGGTGTGATAATGGTGTTTGAATTTCAAAGAGATTCTCTCTCTCTCTCTCTCTCTCTCTCACTCACTCTCTCTCTCTCTCTCTCACACACACACACACACACACACACACACACACACACTATACTATCTTATAAATGTCACATTATCAAAACACTATCAGTGTGCTGTTAGTCCTGTAAGATTGCTAAGCATTTCTGGGATGTTAGGTCATGAAAGCATTAAATGGATTTAAGTGTCACCAGATGCTGCACAAACTATTATGGATCCCCCACTGCACTTAAGTGTCAGACCTTGTGGGTTGAGTGTAAGATTTGCCTACATCTAAAACCTTAAATTGATCCAGATGTAAAGCAAATATGGGACAAATTGAGTCCTTGGGTACTTTGTTTTCTTTCACTGCTTACGGGTCTTACAGCAAGACATGCCTGTCATGTACTGACTTCTGATATGAAAGGTTGTAACATGGCAGCTTACCATGAATTATAATTTTGTAAAACTTACAACATACAGCTTTTATTTAGTCTGGGTAAAAATCTGTGCCTTTAAATATGCTCCTCTGGTTTTGTAGGCTTACCACCTCTGGTAAGATTTATAACTGTTCCACATTTTCTCCATTTGGAAATAATGACTTTAGTGTTCCACAGCACTAAACTGGCTTTACAACTCTTTCCAGTCGGTTTCTTTTTTTATTGTGCCATTGTGTTCTGTTAGTTGGGATCTTCTAGCCCACTTCACGTTGCTGGTATTTTATTCTAGTTAAGTGATGTTTAGATTCAGAAAGACGTGTGTAGGAGTTTAGTCAACTTACAAATTACATTTTTGTTTACAGGGCCATGTAGGTGTTGGATGTTTGTGTTTACACGGGTTGTCTTTGTCTTTTATTAAGTAGACTCAAAGATCTAACACAACTACGCAAGTAAAAGTATGACAGCTATGTAAAAAGGGGGTGGGGGTATTTTGCATGGCACTGTAAAAGTCTTGCAGGCTTCTGAGAAGAATCGATGTTGTTGTTATTGTAAAATAATCGGATAATATGTTGCTGCTTGGTTGGGTGATCTTGAATCCGTGTTGTATCAGGTTGTTTTTACATTTATTTGATTGTTTCAATCATTCAAAAACCGCTCCAGTCACAGTGCAAAAATATTACAATGACTAAATGTTTTTCCTAAATACAGTTAGTACCACATCACTCTTGTGACCCGGGTTCCTCTGCTTCGTGTGTGGAGAGTCACAGCTTTAGTTTAATGTCTTTAGAACTTTCATGGAAGCCGGTTTTGTTTCCACCCACATGCCAAAGATGGTAGGCAAACCCTCCTGTCAAAAATTGACCCTAAGTGTAAATAATTTTGTGCTGCACTGGGCTGGTACCCTTCAGCTTTCACTTTATTACTTTCTGAGTCCTTCTCTTAATGCTTATTTGTCATGAGGAGTAGTTTTGTTTCATTAAATAGAATTTTAAACTACATGAAGTTTACATATTAAACATGAAAAAACATATTAAACTCCTATAAAAAGGTTCTCTCAACACAACAGCAATGGCTAATGGCTTTCGTGACTTTGATATGAACATTTCTTGAACCAGCAACCTTCTAAATACCAGTAAAGTACTTTAACCACTTGGGTAGAACTGAACCCACAACACTAACAATTTTATTGTACTCACTTTAAATTGTACTTGCTTCAGTTTCAAGGAGCTATTCTTAACAATGAGAGCCAGGAGGAGGAGGTCATTTGCACTCTATTAGCTTCCTGCTGACTTCTTCTAAAAGGGCAGTTGGAGTCCAGGTTGATTTCCAAGCAGCATCCTGCTCATTCTCGCTGAGCCTGGAAAACTGTTCCGCTTCTGCTCTTTTTTTCTGCCTGTCCTAGTGGAAGTAATTAGCTTGTTTTGTTTATGAATGAATTGCATTGTACTTCCTCTATTCCCTCTAGAGCTATAGTCATGGAAATATCCGGGGCTGAGTGTTGGTGTAGTTGATGTCTTTTTAATAAGCTTTGACAGTGAATGGCTTGGCTGAAGTATTGATTTGTTGGGCTTTTACTTGCTTTTACTTTACGTGTTAAAGTTTGTTAAACAAGTATACAAGTTAATGTAAATAATTTAATAAAAGATTATTATATACACACCTCCATGACCAAAACTTTGATAGAACATGTGAAATGCTAATGAAAAACTATACAACAACACAAAAACATATTCTATTAATTCTTCTTCTGTCCATTTCAGGTGAGTTTGAGCCCAGTGAAGACGACATTCGTGGATGTTTTATTAATATTGTTTATTACAAACAGTTTTGTAAAATATTTCTAAGGAACTTTTGTTTAAGGCTTGAACAGATGTACATGACCTGTCATAGGCTAGTCGTTCAGGTACTAGACTTGTGATCCAAAGCAAGCCCCACCACTGCCAGGCTGGTGCTGTTGGTCCAGTATAATGTAACTGTAAGCTAAGTCACTTTGGATAAAGGTGTTGGCTAAATTCAGAAATTGTAAATCTAATTCCCATATAACAAAGAAGAACTCTTTTTAAGAATAGTGTTTACAGTTCCAAAACTTGATCTTATAGGCGTGTGATAGTTAAAGTGAATGCGGGTCATAAACAGGACACAATTTTTTGTATAATTCTAATAGATAATATTTATTTAATTATTGCATGTGCCTATTCTTTATCAACATAAATAAAATATGTACTCAACTAAGATCTCTTAATAGCAATAAAGCATCACAATGAACAGCAGACTGAAATGAAATTTGTACAAAGGAAGACAGCAAGTTCAATCTCACTCTCAGACACACATATACACTATATGGGCAAAAGTATAGGGACACCCATTTTAATTCATGTGTTTCAGCCAGAACAGATTTGTAAGAAGTGTAAGAAATAATTATATTAAGGGGAAGCCTCCTGTCTCAGGACCAAAAGCTCAATCTAAAGAAGCTCCAGTGGCCTGCACAGAGCCCGGACCTCAGCCCCACCGAACAGCTGTGGAATGAACTGAAATGTTAACCCAGCCATGCAAAAAAATCCTTTGATAAAAAAGCCACACATTCCCACAATTTGTCGTCTTTCCTAAAAGACATCTTTTTGGAACTGGTTTTAAATTGGGATATCTGACAAGCATATGATCAGGGGTCCAAATACTTTTGGTCGTATAGTTCACATATTTATGCACTCGCCCAGCACCCAAGGACATTCATTGATGGATATTCAGTTATTAAATGTAGCACACATGTTGCTCTGTACTGTTTGTCACCCGTGTATCACCCGTAAGACTCCATAAATAACATTTTAGTTGTCTGGTGGACCATTCTCTGCACTGTGATGACATTAGCATGGTAATAACACGGCATACATGTCCGGTGATTAGAAAATATGGGCGGAGCATTGACGCATCAGGTGATGTGGTCTTAACAAAGAGGCTACTGAGATAAATCCCAACATTCTTGCACCTGATAAATTCATACCCGAACAACCACCATTTAATGATCTTGTTGTTACCTCCGAGGGTTCAGGGTGACTGTACAGAGCAACAACAGAGATGAGCTCCAGTCAGTAACTGTACAGGAACAATGTTCATACGTATTTTAGGTATAGCTTGAAACATAATCCATGAATGAACCTAACTGGTGCACCGAATGAAGTGGTCAATAAGTGTGTATGTTTGATACTATATATTATATTCCAACACTGTTCAATGTAAGTTCTATTAAGTTGGCAGTAAGAATGTAAAATATCATAAAGTCAATCTTGGAGTAAAATCAAAAAAATACTTTAATCATCTTTACACATTTGGTTTCTTCTTGTAAACTAACTCGTCTTTTGTGTGTAAATATTGCATACAGAGGGTGAATATATGGTACCTAAGAGCAGGGTCGGCCCTCAAATCAAGAACTAATAATGTGCCCGTTATAAATTTTGGGATTTTGTGTAGTGAGAAATTTAACTACATTTGTAGATTTTCTTTTCTTGGATAGTTGGGGTGCTTGGGTGATACGGCGGACTGTTAAAAGATTTCCCACAACAGGACCAGAACAAAGTGATGAAATAAAATGAAATGGGATGACTTTCATTTTGCTTTAATATAAAAGTCTTTATTTGTTGAAGATGGAAGTCTCACTGATAAACCGCTTCACTGATAATACAGCAAGGTGGGAATCGATATTGTGTTACAGTGATTTAATTGTGGGTTGTTTGTTTTCATCCCCTACGTTAATTACATGCACTACATTCATTTGTGTTACAATCTATACTTGCATGCAATCACAGCATCGGCTGATAATCACGGCAGCTCGCTGTGAAGCGCTTGCATTTATTCAATTTACTAAATTCACCCTGGGCTTTACTGCATGGTTAATAGTTTGGTAATTCCATAGCAGTAAGTTGTACTTCCATTATTTGAACTTGATATGTATTCATGGGAGTATGCATGTTAGTTTAAACTTTAAGCAGTGGACTACAATTCATCTAATCAAATTCCTACTTTATTTCCTGACTGTAAAAAACACCATGCATCTACTTTATTGCCTCTTGACCGTGTGTTCTTCCCCTGAAAGGTACACACGGTGACGTCACTGATGGCACTGACAGCCGTTTATTTTCCTCACAAGCACTTTTCCTGGTTTAGTAAATTGTATTTTCCGCTCCTTCAAAAAATCCTCCAAATCCACCTTAAATTGTTAAGCCTCAGCCACACCAGAACCTTGCAAAACGGATGAAGTCTGAGAAGTGTTAGCCACAGATGTTCCGTCATAGAAGCGAAGCTAATAATTAGCTAAGGATAACTGGAATGGCTCTTCAGAGTTAGCTAAGCTAACCTGAGAGCCTTAACGCTGCTAAATGAATACATAAGAAGAACAGATGTATCACGGTTACTTCTAATGCGGCCTAAAAGACTCACAGACGCGTCACTGCATCGCTGACAATTTACATTTACTGTTTAGACAGGTTGGGTGATATTTTAAGTGATAAAAAGGCTTGCTTTGTTTCGGATCTACTAAGGTTGAACTCTGTACTTTTAAAAAGGTGAAGATGAATTTAATGGTCGTGAAATGAACATATTGGTCAGACTCCAACAATTTTATTTGCACCAGAAGTTTGTGTGATCTCTGTGACTCTGGTGTGACTGCAGCTTAAGTCAAATGAAACAACTCGTGATGACTTGAACAAGACAAAAGAAGTGGAGGTATTTAGAGAATTTAGAAAATCCTTTCCTGGTGAACAGTACAAAACAACATAAGTAACTATAAATATATAATTGGTCATAAAAATAATACTCATGTTTTAATCTGCAGGGGAAAGCATTCGTCACGTGCATCGACCGTGTGGTTCGACTTGCATATTTTCCTATTACACGTCGAGTGGCCTCTCGTATAAACTCATTAGTAAAGGTTAAATTAGGCATCCGTTAAAAAAATAGAATATATAATAGTTTCTTATTTTAGTTTTCTTAGGTCCAAATTAGTACGTTTCAATAAATTCTCAGTAAAACTTTAAGGCTTTAGACTGGTAATGCAGGAACGCTGCGTTATGGAATTTCGTACACCTACGTTCGACTCTTCCTGAGGTAGGACCTGTAGTGGGTTCTAGGATTATTCTTATTCAGGAAAATATTATTATTAACATGTGCATTTTAAATATTTTTTTACTACGCATTAATAAATAGATCATTAAATATATACTTTTGCAGAGGTTTGTGTTTGTAAATATATATTACACATTCTAAACATAGGGTGATAAAGTGAGTCTGTATTCCATTCACTAGAACAAGGCCAACCAAGAATAATGTGTTACCGACGGTAAAAATATTCTATACAATTTACACAACACAACTGTGTGACCGGCGTCACCTAGCAGCAAAACGCAGTTCCTGAAGAACAGAGCAGAACATGGAATTCTGTTTGTCCGGATTTTCCCGAATGTCCGGAATTAAAGTGTCCAGGTCAGACAGGATCACCCTCGAGAACATCAGGTGAAGTTCATAGAGTTCGGCAGCAGCATGGATCAGCAGTGGACTGTCGCAGCCTCTGTGATCACGGTGTCCATGAATCTCTGATGCTTAATCTGAGGAGAAAAAAGAAAAACATGGTTAATTGTTGATGGGCTTTCTCAAACCATAACGATGGTGCTTTAAACAATTTCACAAACAAATCACTTCTGTACAGTATCTTTCTTTAATTGTTTTGGTTGAGTGTGTGGCCACTTATGCACTGCTGCGGTCATATCATCATCATCATCATCATCATATGAAAATCTTCTTCCCTTAAAGCTTCATTTAGTGCCCAAAAAGGTGGAAATCCGGAAATAATTATGGTTCAGTCTTATACAAAATGTTAAATTTAAAATAAACTAATAATACATTGTCATGAGTACGATTTATCATAACAATTTTTTTAGTAATGATAATGTGAGTAAATCTGTCATCTAACACCAAGAAGGTCCTGCGTCTGATCCACAGATGGAGTGTTTGCATGTTCTCCCTCAGTCCAGTTGGGTCAATTGAAGACACTGAATTGTCCTGTAGGTACAAAGTAGCTAGGATGCACAAACCAGTGCATTACAAAGCCCGGATAAATAGTGAGGGTTGTGTCAGGACCATAAGTATTCTGAGAAGATACGGTTCATGTAATATATTATAAGGGGTTTCAATAATGAAAATTCTCCTGAAATGAGGTGTTTATCTAAATAGCCACAGCCTTGCCATGAAGAAGCAGCTACTAAGGTGTTTAGAGATCTCTTCCTGTTTAATCAGATAAAATCCTGATCTTGTATATAACCATCTTCATAGTCTTTGAATTAAATAGAATTGTACTCTGAGGATCTATGTCATCCGTTAGCTTTGGTGGAGAAATGGGTGGATGTTTTTGAAGAGCTATGGGAGTGATCTCAGGTGCTACAGGTCTGACTATCTATACGCTAGTGTTTGTTTTTGCCCACTTCGGACCTCAAGCGCAAACACTAGCTTTTTTAATGCTGGTTTCTCATATACAGATGGTATAACGGGGATATGCACAAAACCTTCAGATAAAAATGGAGCAGTGAGAGGAACTCACATCAGCAGGGTCTGATTGTGCAAGCTACAGACAGACTAATCCGAGTTATAATCAAATAGAATTACAGTCACTGACTCAGGAGATGTCTAATGCTGAGCCATCAAATGCCTGAGTGAAGGATAGAAATCATATTATCTAAAAATACAAAAACCCAAGAAATGTAAATTGTAAACTGTTATTCCAGCGCCAGGACTTGACAGAGATACAATCTCCCAGGCCACAAAAATACATACAGCTGACCCCCAAAAATGCTCCTGCCTCTGAGTACGGGGCTGTATCGCCATCCCTAGCCATCTCGGTGTCTATGGTTCTACAGTATTATATGTTGTACCCAAGTTATTTAATACTTTAAAATACATTTAAAAACGCATCCAAAATATACACTGCCATGAAAAAAGCCATAAAATATTTGCGGTTTCCGGGAACTATTATTAGTCAGGTTCTAGGGAAGAATATGCGAATGACTGAGGCTGTCGAGCTTAAAACTGTGATTTAACTAGGGTCGACTGTACATGTGCTGGTATATAAGCAAACCTGAGCAAAGAAAAGAGAGCAAACTGGCCTCAAGGATGCAGCTGCATCGAAGCTATGCGAGAAGAATGCAGTCTGATTTGCAGAGGATAATCCATCATCCCTACCTATGAAATTCATTCGTACTCTCACTTTATATTTTCAGTCTTACTTCAAAGATGTTTTGACCCGTTTCTCATCTTCCAACTTTTTACCGTTTTCCGCCTCTAATTTGGGCTTCTGCAGAGAATAAAAAGCTGATGCCGCGTATTTTAGAGACCATTTCGGTTCGTGTGTCCTCACGAAGTAGCCCAGGCATTAATCCGCGGTCCTAGGAGATAAAAAGCTATTGTAACGCTGTTCGCTCTGAAGTGGCTCCATGGCCTTAAAGCTGGCACAAGAAGCCGGTTTAAGCCCCGTAGGGCGCACACGCCTTCAAAAACTGCTGAGGGTTTAGAATGGAAAAAACAGGCCAGGAATGATTCACAAATCCTAAACGAATCCCTACTCTGTAATGATATTTGTTCGACTTGTTCAGCTCACAGACAAAACTTGGAAGGAAAATAAGCCATCTGATATAGATGATGGACGTATTGGGGGGTAAATAGGATGCAGATGCATCATAAGCTTAAAATTTAGAATCTGGTCTGATGCATTGACCCGGCACCACTGAATGAATTAGTGAATCACTGTATGAATCACTGGATCAGAGTACGATTCTGAGCTGTACGTGTGATGAGTCAGGATAGTAATCAGAAGAACCTGGATCTTACTAGATTGGGGAAAACCAGAAATGCATAAATAGTTAAAAGTTCAATAAATAATTTGACAAATAAAGAGTCAGACTGTCTTTGTTTTATTTCTGGATGTCAGATTTAACACACATGCTAAGAATTTTCACTTTCACTCCACCCAACATTGCTGCTCACAACATGGCCGGCACTTCGTTCTTACTTCCGTGGATTGCGTACCTCTTCTAATGTAGGTCTATTTGGTTAAACATGTCTGACTAATCTACAATCACATATATCATGTTGTTGGAGAGTTGAATCAGTTCAAAGTGACTTTTAGACAGCATAAAGACACATTATAGACACTTCTCAGAAGGCGTAATTACCCAGCTTTTTCTACGCTTCTACTCCTCAGCCAGCCTACAACATTCACCTCGCTCAAGCTATAATTACCCCACGTACATACAGCCCGTTCCTCCACTGATCATGATACACTGCCAGCCCATGTTCTTTACCTTGGGAAGAGGTTACTTCCACAATATGCTGATATATTTAGCACTGCAAGCCAGAAGGGATTAGTCAGAGAGGAGACAATTAGACACTGAGCGTTGCAGAAAAAAGAATACATTGCACTTCAGTGCCTAGACAATATCAACCAGATCGACAGCAAGCAAAGCAACCTCAAGACCTCCTTATTTTTATAAATAACGTAGAACAATAACCAAATAAAAAAACAACGAAACACATGCAAAAGGTTAAAGTTGAACATATAAACAACAAAAAACAGTTTAGGTCATTTTCTTTAACCCTTATCCTAATTAGGGTTGAAGAGGGGTGCTGGAGCCTATCCCAGCTCTTCAACGTAACATGCTGGATGGAGCGCCAGTCCAGTGCAGGTACCTACAGGACAATTCAGTGTCTCCAATTAACCTGGTAGCATGTCTTTGGACTGTGGGGAAGAACATGCAAACTCTTCACAGAAAGGACCTAGATTGCCCCACCCGGGGATCGAACCCAGAACCTTCTCGCTGTGAGGCGAATAGGGGGTACGAATAGCTGTACTGTGTGGGGAACCTAGCAAGTAACTAAATTGTAAATCAGGACATTAAAATGCTAATCAATAAACAAAGAAACAATCTGTCTGATCTTTAAGTGGTAGATAAAGATTAAGTTATAGTTAATAAGGGCTACAGTGAGTCAGCAATCTGGTCATTTGAGCTTATGAAACCACTAGCTGGAGAGAGAGAGGTCATCAGGCTCACTCAGACGTCATGACACCCGATGGGCTTAACGAAGAGTCTAAATGTCTAAAGTCTTTATGTTAGAAACAAGCTTCAAAGATGTTAGGTCCACTTGAGGACAGGTTTGTTGTGGACCTGCAGGAGCTTCAGCGTGTGTGTAAACAGCTCTTATCCGCCCCACAGCAAGCTGCTGAACAATGTCTAATCCCTCTGCCTCCTTCAAGTGTAATCCCCTTCTCCTGTCCCAAGCTAAATGTGGGTAACGTTGATGCTGTAGTCGTTATCTCAGACTGGAACATCCCGGCCTAGTTTACTCAATACAGGAAGAGGAAATCTGAATGGCTACTGACTTTTTCAAATACGGCTTGTAGGGCGGGACGTGGGTAGCGCTGTCGCCACACGGCAAGGAGGTCCTAGGTTCGATCCCCAGGTGGGCGGTGTGGGTCCTTTCTGTGTGGAGTTCTTCACGTGCTCCGGTTTCCTCCCACAGTCCAAAAACATGCAGCCAAGTTAATTGGAGACACTATAAGTAAATAGCCACTAGGATGCATTAGGATGCATACAAAGCAGTGCATTGTAGTTCTGGTCCCAAACCCGGGTAAATAGGGAGGGTTGTTTCAGGATGGGCATTTTGGTGTAGAAAGGTTTTAGACACCCCAATTCCCTACAGCCTGGCCATTAACTCAAACACAGCTAGGCTAGCCCTCCGTCATTGTTTCTCTCTCAGTCAGTCCACACACAAAACAGCACTAATGGAAATGAATGGCATTAGGAAGACAACGGGGGCGGAAGTACACGTGGGAGAAAAAAGGGAGAGCAGAGGAGCAAAACAACAGGTCAGAATGGTTCTAGCACCAGAGAGAGGGAGGGGATTGTCTGCGTTTTCCAGAAACTGAGGAAAAAGAATACAGAGTATGTGATGCACAAAGGAGGATACAGCGCATCCAGCCGTCCCCTGCCTTGCAGCAGGGGGTGAGTTCGTGCTAGACATGAAGATGCCTGTGATGACAGCAGCGGGGTCATGTTTACAATGACGGGTCTGATCGAAACAGACCCAGTACACACTTAGAGGTTTACATTTATAAGTTTAGATATTTGTTTCCGGCAAGAATTAAAATTAGGAATTCAAAATAAACCCAAATAGGCCAAACAATATGTTTCATAATAGGTGAAGTAGACAAATAAAAGAAACTAATGACATCTGCAGCCCATAATAGAGAGACAAGACAGAAAAGGAACAGCGATGATAGCTGGTTGTCACAATATGGCAAGCTGTACAGTGCACCACTGACACCCCACAAAGAGTGAAGAACAAGTCATGGGCTGCAATAAACGAGCAGGACTTCAACTACAAAAACTGGCATGTTCACACCCAGCATGTCGTAATTTGTCGCGCTGCCTCTAGACAGCTCACTTATCCAAGGCTATTTGGCTTTAACAGCAAAAGGTGCCACAATACCACCAGAGTTCCCTGGAAAATCCACTGATAGCCAGAATCTCTGCCAGTGGGAAACAGGTTTCCCAGTAAAGAAGCTGGTAAATCCATGAGGAAGAAGCCATGGTAAATAAAAACTCTTTCACCTGGAGCGTACTTCAGTTTTCAAATAAACAGCTCTATACAATAAAATACAAAAAAACTATTAATAGTGTGACATTTAAATAGTGCAAATACATAAACTGTTTGCTGTTTGAGTTGAGGGGATACAGATATAAACAGAATACATGAATTATCATGACATCAGGTTATGGTAGAAGGCTTGTATTGAACTGGCACGTGTGCAATACCCCACCACCCACGTACCCCTCTGCTTATCTTAACAGTTCCCTATTTGGCTTTCAAATCTCCCTAATACTTCCACTGATTATTATTCCCTTTCTCCTAAGCCTTCCCGGTCTCTCTTTCTGAGGGACGAGCACTACCGGCCCCCGTCCTGGGGCCGAAGCAGATGGTGTGCTGTCATAAGTGCATTGTCTGTGCTGCTGCCATGTCTAATATTGGACCCACAGTGAGGGGAGCAGCAGGTGCACTCACGCGCACAGTCCGTCCTGCCTGGCCATCTGCCATCCACACACACACACACACACACACACACACACACACACACACTGATCCTCAAGATCCCTCAAAGACGAAACACAGAGCGAAGAAGAGGGCAAAAGAACTTTGAAGACCTTCATATCGGGACATCGGGTTCACTTCTCTGTATTAAACAGGGCTTAGGCTTTACTGATTGTGCACATCACACAGAGCCAGACGAAGGGTGAAAGGCTGTTCACTTCATTTTAAGTGACCTCTGTGCTGTTTGGGCTGAAAAGAAGCGCAAACAAGTTTGGCAACCACTACATTATTGACTTAACGATAACACGCTGCCCGTTCCTAATTTAACCGTTAGACAGCAGGATTACAGAGTTAATCAATTATTTCTAAACCATTTTCATTCTGGGTGACGATTAGTTTATTACTTCCTCAGTAATATCTAGAATTATTTCAGACAGTTCATCAAGATTCTATAATTACGGATTCACATAATTATGCTGTCACGGACTGACAATAAATGCTAAGCTGTTTAAACTTCTGCCAAAAAAGGCTGCCTTTTCTCTTATCTGTGTCAGTAGCTCATTAGAAAACCCTTACGAGCACTAGTTCCGAGATAAACAGTAAGCACTTTGATCTGAAGGAAATGCTGGGCCACCATCAGGTTGTTGTTCAGTTAGAACCTCTTCAGCCGCTGGTATTTTGTCCTTTTTTTCTTTCCCTGTGTACTTTCTACCCTTGGAATAAACTAGATATGAAACTTGATGCTTGTCAGTAGCGCACACTGTGCAAGAGAGCAAGAACGCAGAAGATTCGGCAAGTGAATGGTATATGAATACAGTTTGGTGAAGGAAAACTTCATTGCAGAAAAGTATTAACACATGATATTTCATATTTGTCTAGTCAGCTTTGTTTTATTTGTTAATAAACACCCATTCGAGCATTTCAGGCCTGCAATAACTACAAAGCATTCAACTCTTGAACCGTTTAAGTGTTTTGTCCCATGTATCCTGCAAACCTGTCTTAAGATGTGCAGCAATATGCGTTAAGTTTCTGTTCAACCTTTTACAAAAAGAACTCCATATAAAAACCTTGAATTACTGACTAACAAAGACTCACATCTCCACCCCTTGCCCCCTCTCTTGGAAAACAGCTTTCTCAGCATTACCTGCATTCCTAACCCCAGTGAAAAACACATTCAAACTTACTCACTGCTAACTTTCATTGGCCACAACTCAACCCACACTGGACTCTTGGACCCAAGGGAGGATGGAAACAATTTGAAGTACGTGCCAAAATGCATACAGCACAGCGCTGAGCCACATGTGAAAACTGCATTTTATGGTGAAATGCCTCAGGCACACAGATTAGTCATTACAACATGTTGTTTTTAACATGCAGTAGAGCAGGGCCGTGCACACACCCAGCGATAAAAAGGCAAATGACTGGGATGTCCTAGAAGCCATGAATGGATCTTTAAAGGCATGCCAGTCAGTGTTAAATAGTAAAAGTGAAAGTGAGCTGCATGTAAACATGTTTTGTAAAGTAGCTAAAACAAACAATGAGGTGAATGAATGAAGATAAATGCAAATCAGGCACAAACCAACCAATGTTGAATCAAGGTTCCAAACAATTCAAAACAGGAAGGCATTAACTCATAGTAATGCAAAATATATAAGTACAGGTGATAACCTAAGAGAATGAACTATTCAGAACTGGGGATGATACCAACAATGTCTCACTCACACACACACACACACACACACACACACACACACACACTCTTTCTCTCTCTCTCTCTCTCTCTCTCTCTCTCTGACACACACACACACACACACTCTCTCT
>JAYDZG010000013.1:2847178-2857708 GCA_034509265.1 Microcambeva bendego
ACTCTTACCTCAAGACCTCTCTGTATGATCTTATCATCGATGTCAGTGATGACCATGACATGAGTGACACTTATTCCAAAAAGCCTTGACAAAATTCGCTGCAAGATGTCAAATCTTACATAGGAGCTTTTGAAGGGTAAAGGGAAAGCAAAGAAGAGAGCAAAAAAAGAAGTGAGGCAAGTAATGTATACTGGTGCACCCTTGTAATGACTGGGAAAAGAACACTCAAAAACACTTGAAAATAAAATAATATCAGTTTTTATATGCTACACTACTCAGTAAGCTACTTAATACATTCAGCTATGCATCATTCCCAAAGTCACACCTGAAATAAATTTTCAATATTTAGAAGCAACTTAAATATTGTGAGCAACTGAGGGTTTAAGGCCTTGCTCAAGGGCAAAATCATCTAAGCATGTGCTATTGAAACATGGCATCTCCTATTTAGCGTAATTGCATGTCTTTGGACTGTGGGAGTAAACCCACACAGACAAGTAGAGAACAGGCAAGAACTTCACACAGAGAGGACCCAGACCACTCCACTTGAGAGTCGAACCCAGAACCTTCTTGATATGACTCAGGTGCATGCTACTGGAATGCCCCAATGTTTGTATAACCATATTTCTTAATAAATATCCCTACCTAGAATATTTATGTTCACAACTTTCATCTTTTGCATGTTGTGCAGGTAGTGCATACTTACCATGCATGACCGAGATGAGCATGATCATAGACTGTTGGTCCACAACTGTACCTACACCAAACACCAGGTGAGAACATAGCAATCAAATCAACATGTGAAACCATTATTACTCTCTGTACACCAGGATTAAATGTCTTACCAGGTCGCTTCTCCCTTTTTTCCAAGAATTAAAGGTTCCTTTTGTTTAGTGAGGCTGTTGAAAGTCGTGATGCCAGTTTCATAGCCAGTTGGTCTGATCCATTTGGTCCTTGTCTGGGTGCAGACTGACTGATTTGGCACTTTTGGGACTGATTTCAGTCTAATTTTGTTCGTGAAGTATGAGACTGTACTTCTGATCAGACTACCACTGAGCATCGTCGTCACCTAACTGGACTTGGGTTAAGAACTAACATTTGCACTTCTAAATGAGAACGTCAAACGTGCACGTTTTGTAAATATCCGGCGTCCATAAAAGTGAAATTATATTGTAAAAATGTAACAAAATGACAATCTGATAGTCATCAGTAAATCAGCAGGTCCAGTAGAACTCAGCTTGACAGTAAATTCAAGATGGCTGCTTACAGTGAGGTGAACTGCTGGCTGCGTCTCAAATCGTACCTCACTCTCTACAAAGTGAGCTACATAGTCTACGAGTTGAAAGATGAAATTGGGATGCAGTTGAAAAGCCCCAGTTAACTACTGTACTTTTTTGTACAAACAGTTTACCACTAAAATGTTTAATTTTATTTTAATGTTATTGTGTTCGGAAATGTATTGCTACTAAGTTCTTGGCGAGATGTCTACATGCTTTTGACCATATATTGAACTGGTATTTTATTTAATTTTAAGTAACAATACATCTTTTTTATTGTGTTTTCTAAAACAAAAAATACAGCATTGAACTTGCATTTGGCAAAAAATACGTTTTACTTTCGATGTTTATTTCAACATTTGAATTAAAAAATATAGCGATTTTCCTTTAGATAGTGTAACCTGAGGTTTAAATAGAACTTTATTTTGAGTGGTGTTTTTAGTTTTTATCTGGCAGAGCTTCTGTGGTTATTTCAGCTGCATTCAGCAGCCAAATGAAGGAATGTTCAGTGTTGTTTGTTTCGGAGCTGAATTGTTTGATTGAATCGGTTCATTTAAAGCTTTAAAATCGAATCACTGGATTCCGTTTAAGTACCGTTCGGAATTTGGTCGCTCAACAAAAGTTGTTATAGAGAATGTTTTGTTAAAGAGTTTAAAATATTAATATTACTCTGCTTTAAGTCACGTTTTACCCTCAGCAGCGTCTTGTGTCGGAAATGAGACCGTGATCTATTCTTATTGAGCAAAATAGACTCTTGATCAGCCTCATCACTTGAAAATATTTAGTGCCTGTCTGCCATTTAACGTCGAGGGTGATTTAAGTCTAAATGGTGTATTACATAACACCAATTCTGCACTCCGGCGTCTGTATGAAATGGGAGTAAGTTGCCATTTTGCCGTGTACGGGATTTGGAAAAGCAGGGCACTAGCTATGACGTCATTGTTCCGCCTACACAGAGTGTCATTGGCTGACTACAGTTAACCCAAAAACCCTTTCAATTCCACTCAGTTAATCTACATTTTATTTACATTTTCAGCATTTATCAGACGCCTTTATCCAAAATGACTTACAGTACAGTTACATTATACAGTCTGAGCAAGGTGGGTTAAGGGCCTTGCTCAAGGGCCCAGGAGCAGCAACCTGGGGCTTGAACAGGATTACTAGTACTGTACATTAACCACTAGGCTACAGCTGGCCCTATCTAGCTGTGGGTTAAATTAAAATCTAAAATACTACTACTGTGTGCAACCCATAAAACAATGAACCAACATTTTCTAACCCTCTATCTTGTCCAAATAGTCCAAAATGTTTGTGATTACATTTTAGTTGCCATTTTGATTGTTCTTTTATCTGACATGCAACCCCACATGATAAACAAGGAGGGAAATTGTTCTTGTTTTCTTAAGGCATTTGCCTTCTTCAGTTAAACAAAAGTTCTTGCATCAGCGCCAATGTAGAATCAGGATTTAACACTGAATGCTATTGCTTGTCTTTATCCCACTGTAACCTTTAACCTTTACAGATGTACATCCAATTCATACAACTGATTTCATAAAGTTATGTTAGGATTGACTTAAGCCCATTTCTTTGGCTGTGCATTTTCTTTTTTAAAGGTATGTTGCTGTGACGTTTTGATACAACTTGTATGTTGTATGCAACATTTTTTAGACGCGACAGATAGAAAACAACAATCATCTTTTGGCAATGTGAAACTTTCTTATTGAAATAGTTTTATATTGCTTTCCATTGTTTCAACTGGTTCCACGTTTTCATTATAGCCACCCACAACCGATTGTTAAAGTCTAAACTAGCTTTTTTTATTCTACATCCACCATTATTCTAAAATGTAATTTCTTAGTGGTATATTATAGAGTTTACCATTGCTGTCACACAGTATTGTCACTTCACACTTCATTTATTTGGTGATTCTTGACTGACTCTACATTCATTACAAAAAGTTGGTTTAACTAACTGCATTTAGATTTACAACATGTTCATTAAATACAAAATCTTCAGAATGTTTCAGACATGATACAACAAAATGAAACCAATATAGAAGAAAAGCATGTCTGAACATATTTCTATACAGACACAATGATATGAAATGGACACAATTATCATGTAACTCACTTGAATAAAAAATATAGTGTAAATAAGTGAACATTGAAATAAACAGTTCTTGCAATCACACCAGTTTTAAATACAAACATGATATGCATCGATGATAATTCTGTGCAATTCCATGCGAATGCAGGCAACATATCCCAACCATTACAAGCATCACAGCGTCACAGACATGTTCATCTTATCTGGACTCGCAAAATAAACCACGTCTTTCCAAGGCAGTACGTCCATTAACAAAACATTGCAAATTCATAACGGTTCCATGTTCAAGAAGCAGAAAATAAAATATATTCGGTACTGTTTATCGTGAGGACTCAACATGACTGCTCGTCCTCTGATGGTTTGGCGCATGCGCAGCAATAACCAGTCTGTTACCCCAAGTGTTTGAAACAAGCCGGAGGATCTCCACGCTGAAGCAAGTAATGCGACACGGACCTTAACACTATAGAAGACACAGCTTTTAATATTTCACCTCGGTATTCTGCTTTATTACACAGATTGTTTGGATCTTTTAAGGATCCGGATTTTGATTATCACATGAAGTTTTTAGTGGATGCTTGAAGGGCGTTTTTGCAGTAGTGTAAAGATAAGCTGGGACATACACGCGTTTTGTTTAGTCGTTACATGGACTTCTTGGTCGAATCCAAACTAAACCGAGCGATCTAAAGATGTTAAACACTGCCAACTGGGACCCAGTACATGTTAATAACTATGTAAGGGAATATATGGACTTGGTCGATTCGCTGCCGTTCGACCTACAAAGAAACGTGTCTCTTATGAGAGAGATCGACTCGAAATATCAAGGTAATGTGTTTGTTTTACGTTGATTGCAGTGCTTTGTGCTTGATTTGGAGTGTGGACTGAGCACAATGGGCTCCTACAGTTTTGCTTGTCCATTACAGGCGTCTGCAACAAATTGTATTGACTTATTGATTTTTTTTTCGCCAGGATTTTGTGTTGTCGTTGTAGAAAATGTGACTTAACGTTTACCAGGTCTGTCGGGTTCCATTCAACAAAGACATGCTCGATAATTACCGGTCAGGTTTGCTCGAACACGAATTCGATTACTGATCTGTCCAGTAATTTGCCAATGTATGCCATATAAGCTTTGTTATGGCTTTTTCAGTTTCCCAGTTGTGATCTTTGTCATCGTCATGTTTACTCCGGGCGAACCAAGTACTTTCAGCTGTCGCTGTACCAAGTCAAAGCTAAGCATTAATGATAAATAGCATGTTATGAACCGTCTGTTTCACAATTTTATTTAACGATAGCTGCATGTTACATTATGTTACTATTGTGTTTGTGATGTTTGCACCGACGCTTTCCGAAATAAAATAACCGAATCATTTCAGATATCATTTTGATTATATTATTCACCGTCACCTTTACTAAACTTATGTAAACCTATTAAATGACTTTATGAACAATCGCTACAACCAACAATTTCTTTACCGGTGTACGCCACCTCATTCGCCTGCTTGTTTCTTACTGGTGTGTGGAGTGAAACGGGCATTCGCCGTTTTTATACCCAAATCCTGCAGACTCCGCCCACGTGGTTTTCTGATTGGCTGACAATCCTTTAGAATCGTTTTACGTCCTGCATTGAAGAGCAGCTATTGGTTCATCAGCTGTATGTACATCGGTTGCATCTCCCATTCCCGGCGGACTTAGACGAGTTCAAGAACAGAGAACGGTCTCGTAAACAAGGAGGCTCTGTGATTGGCTGTATGGAACCACGTGAGGACTTTTCTTTTTTTTTAACAGTGAATCGGTTCTTTTCAGTGAATCATATTTTTAATACCGTTTGGAATCGATTCTTTATTCAGTTTTGAAGCCGTGCTGAAGTTTGCTTTTTTGTGATCCATGATGTGTACTGAATTGTGTAATATAAATATTATATAATATAAAAGTTATGAATGCAGATGTAAAGATCTTTTTGTTACCACAATTGAGGTTAAACTTTTACAAACCCATCACTGTCAAGAGAAGGTCTTACTTCAGTTACTTACATATCTTTTTCAGTTGGAACACCCTTGAACTTTTTGCTTTAAAAACACCTTTCATAAAGTTTTTTTTGTGGGTTTCCAATATTTGGTACAATATTTGGTTATTGTCTATCCAGCTACTATAGCCTTTTGAGATTTTGGTACAACCTGACAACAATTGCTGCAGATGCTTTATTACATTTCAATCGGACTGGAAAGTTTTTAAAATACATTGGCACTTATCTATTGCTTTGCAGGTTAATATTCTGCAATTTGATGTGTAAAACATAACAAGTGTGCTGTTAAAACCCTGTTTAGTGGTTTAAATGTGAATACCAAACTTACTCCTCAACAATGATCATCGTGGCAGGAATATTTTAATTCCTAATAAAATGTTTTTGGCTTTTAAATTGTTTGAGTAACGAACAAACAAGTAAATGAAATGTGTCATGCTTGTTTATTGCAGAAATCCTGAAAGAACTTGATGAAGCATATCAGAAGCACAGACAGGAGGAGGACCCGGTACAGCGCAGAAAACTTTTGCATTGCATCCAGCGTGCTTTGATCCGCAGCCAGGAACTTGGGGACGAAAAGATTCAGCTAGTCGGACAGATGGTGGAGCTGGTGGAGAACCGCAGCCGCCAAGTGGACACTTGTGCAGAGCTTCTAGAAGCCCAGGTCGAACCTCCCAACATAACCTCCGTTACCCCGGTCCTCATCAACAAGCGACATGAGGAGGAAAAACGGAGAGAAGAGACGCCGGGTTCGGTGGAAAGAATAGCAGGAGCCAGCAAGCGTTCAAGGCGGCAGAAGAACAGCGGCAGTGAAAATCGGGAAATGATTTCCAGTGACCGCGAAGAATTGACCCGAGAGAAGAGGGCAAAGTCATCAAAGAAGAGAAAGCGATCAAAAGCAAAGCAGGAACGAGAAGCTTCACCAGCCGACCTGCCCATCGACCCCAATGAGCCCACGTACTGTCTCTGTGAGCAAGTGTCCTATGGTGAGATGATCGGCTGTGACAATGAAGAGTGCCCAATTGAATGGTTCCATTTCTCCTGTGTGGGTCTCAACCATAAACCCAAGGGGAAATGGTTTTGCCCGAAGTGCAGGGGTGACACAGAGAAAACTATGGACAAAGCATTGGAGAAATCTAAAAAGGAAAGGGTGTACAACAGGTAGCTGCTTACAGTCTTTGGAGTGCTTCTATTTATTTTTGTGTTAGATTTGTGAGACTAGGATTTTTTTTTATCAGATTGCCACTTCAATTATGAAGTTTCAAACTAGTATATAGCACTAAACTCGGGACTGTTGAGTTGACAGCTGCAAGAAGCAGCATTGATGCTCTCAAATAAAGTATTTCATCTATGTCTTAATAAATGTGCAGTAAGGGTGTCTGAGGTATTCGAGTTCACCCACAGCATGCAGTTGTCACTTGTTCAATGGTCGAGTGCAGATGTTCTGGTAATAAAGTATCTGTGATTTAACTGTATTAAAGTGTTTTATTAATTATTGGTGTACTGGTCTAGATCATGCAGTGGTGTTTCAGTGATGATAGTAACGGAGAGCACTTCCATCAGTGCTTTGAGATTTTGGTCCAAGCTGACGTTGATTTGTTAGCTTTTTTCATATCATCAACTTAATGCTTAACAATGGTCATGGTAGGAACACACCCTATACCATCTTTACATTTAAAGCCAACTCAGAATGGCCAGGTTACATCCAGTATGTCTTATATTTTCCTTTAGTGTTTTAATGATTATATTGGAGAGTTCAACACTTTCCCCTAAAGCATTAATCTGGGTTTAAATTTATAAAGCGGGAGCACATATACCACAGGTGTTCACCAGGTAGCAATGGTGAAGCGTAGTCGGAATTAAAATCTTTGGGAATGTAGGTGAGCTTAAAGTCAAGTGTACGGTATCAGGCCAAGTGTCTGTATGAACGATTCGCTCATTCAAGAAGAGAAGACTGTAGGGATTCTTAACGGTTGCATTTACGAGCTCTGCCGACTGATCGTTGGTGTCTGAAAATGATCATGCGGATCTCCATAGGAAACGGGCAGCACTCAACTACTACAAGTGTGGCCGATGGTGTGTGTGACAAGTATGGCCCTTCACGGTTAGAGGCAGTAAAGAGAAGAAAGCAGTGAACAACTGCATCATATACGGTGGATTGAACAAATAATTTTCTAAACTAGTTAGACCAAGAAATTATTCGGATTTGACCAGGCTCTAGTTGAAAGTAAACAGCCACACAAAAACAACTCGTCAGTCTGTAAATACTGTACATGAACTTCAAAGTGTATTCTTACAATATGGTACATGAGAGAGGTTTACGACACATTATGGAATATATATATATAAAAAAAAAATATCACACTTCCTGGCATGTAACAGCACACAAACAGCATAACAGTGGGACATTTCAGTTCCGAACAGGCACGGTCAAATAAAACCACGGCAGGCCAGTATCGTCAGTCCACACTATCTGACTCCCATTTTTTTTTTTTTTTTGAAAAAAGGCTTTTGATTAGACCACTCCAAGTTCCCATGGCAACCGGCCAACGTTGTATTTGGTTACGTATTGAACAGTGAGGCCAGATGGTCGACAGGACAGCGCAAGTCTTCAGAGGTGGAGGAGGATGTGTGAGGTGGGGTAAGGGGGTGGATTAAAGTGCATTGGAGCTGTAGAACAGATTAAATGGGAGAGAAAGGAGAAAGCTAAAAGTTGGAACGAGATGCGTTGCAATTCGCTCGGTTAAACTGTAACCACGCAGAGTTTACAGGTCAACTGTCCCTCCAGCTCTGCTCCACGATGGCCGACACACGCTTCTCGTACTCGCGCTTGTTCTCCTGGTACAGCTGTGCTGCCTGGCTGTTGGCTGGACTGTTGGGGTTTGGTTCATCCAACAAAGACTGTAAACGGAAGCAAGCAGAGATCAGCAACATGCGCAATAAAAATCCCATCATGATGTGTGCATTTTAGTGGTCTAAGTAGTCAAGTACACGGCCTACTCTAATCATCTAGATAATGATCAGATTCTTATCAGTGAGTGTGTTTTTTAAACAGCCGCTCAAGTACTGAAATATATCCAGTAAGAATCGAACACAATTAGGTCATTATTACTAATTTTGTTTACAAATGACTGCCGGAGATTCACCTGGATTGAGGTGAGAATTGATGAAACGTCATAAGTGGGACTCCAGCGGTTTTGCAGAATATCCAGACATATACTTCCATCGGCGTACACTATAGAGAGAAAATAAAACGATCACATTTCATTCTTAAGCTTATTCTCAGTGTTTATGTCTTTCTCTTAACAAAAAACCCCCAACTAGTCAAATATACAACATGTATCATCTTTAATGTAACTGTACCATTAGGATGGAACATCTTTGAGGTGAATCGGACTGTGGGTGGTTTATTGGGGTATTCTTCAGTGAACTCTACAGTCAACTTGAAAGTACCTGTAAAAACAGAGACCAAGATCAACCTTTGCAGGATTGGCATACACACCTTATTAGGCATGTGCAGATCAATTTTCTTTTATTTTTTTGCAGTATGTCAGTTTTGTTATTTGACATTTTAAAATCTTTAAACAAAAGATTTACAGCAATAAACCAAACTAAGCAATTAGCCAATGAAACATGATCACAATAATTATGATTGTATTACCCTTATCCATCTTATCTTGATTTTCCTTCTCTATTTCCCCCAATATAAACATTTATAATTATGAATTACAATCTGATCAAGACTGGTCAAATCTCAACAAAAGTGTGTTCGTGTGAATGCCAGGCCATATCAAGAGTCCTGCTGAGATTTAAACTTCCCACTTTGTAGCAAAAACAATTAAAGGGAATAAAGATGGAACATAAAATTGAGGTTTCCAATTAATTTATTAAACCATAAAGACAAAACAGTACTGATTATTAAAAATATCCTGGATATTACTTTAAACGGGTATTTACCATCTTCGAATGGAGTTCCTTCTGGTCTGTAAAAAAAAAACAATAATAATTTATCATTAGAATTGGCACTGAAATACACTCACATTATCAAAACCAACAAAAGTCTGACTGAAGCACCTGACAAAACAGGTCTTAGATCTGAAGTTCAGGTCTTTTAGTAATAAAACAATAAAACAGGAGAACACAGAAATCGAAACTGAAACAATTGCGGTTCAGACTTTTATTCTATTAAAAGCTGGATTTCATGTTTTTGATCGCCATCCTCAGCTCCCTTCTCCATTTAAAACCCACGTCTCCAAACCCAACCCATACTCTCCTAAACTCCTACTAATATAAGACTAATAATCTAACATTTAAATGCTGGCCACTTTCGTATGTGGTAATAAAATCTGCCATGGATTTAACCTTAGCTCTATTTCAACAGTCAAACTGGAATTAATTCAGTGTAGATATGACTGAAAGATTGTTAATATGCTACTATAGATACAAAAAGTGCTTTATTCCAATGATTTTTTTCTGGAGTTAAAAGTAAAATGCAATGAATAGCTGTACAAAGAGCAATGGATATCTTAACAATAAAAAAGGCCTTTTGTGTCTTTTGGTGTTTACACTGTGATGATTTACAAGTTTGCAGATTTGTTTCTACAGGTGCTGGTCAAACAATTAGAATGTCATGTAAAAGTCAGAAGTGTCTCGTCTGGGCTAAAGACAAAAAGGACTGGATTGCTGCTGAGTGATCCAAAGTTATGTTCTCTGATGAAAGTACATTTTGCATTTCCTTGGGAAATCAAGGTCCCAGAGTCTGGAGAAAGAGAGAAAATGCAAGGAATCCATGTTGATTGTAATCCCGTGTAAAGTTTCCACTTTCAGTGATGGTTTGAAGTGCCATGTCACCTGCTGGTGTTGGTCTATTCTGTTTTCTGAGGTCCAAGGTCAACTCAGCCATCTACCAGGAAGTTTTAGTACTTCATTCGTCCTGCTGCTGACCAACTTTATGGAAATGCAGAATTAATTTTCCAACAGGACTTGGCACCTGAACACAGTGGCAAAGCTACCAGTACCTGGTTTAAGGACCATGGTATCCCTGTTATTAACTGACCAGCAAACTTGCTTGACCTTAACCCCATAGAAAATCTATGGGGTATTGTGAAGAGGAAGATGCGATACACCAGACCC
>JAYDZG010000013.1:2859600-2877217 GCA_034509265.1 Microcambeva bendego
GTCAAAGAACCCCAATGATACAGGGGCTTTGCAGTCACAGGCAAAGTGCCCATGCTAACCTCTGTGAACATTTAATACGCTAGTAGATGCTTTGATCCAAAGCAACTCATAATTGTGTATGCAAATACGTAGCAAGCAATTGAGCGTCGGTGCTACTTAAGTGGCTGAACCAACAGCCATCTATATCACAAGCTTCGTACCTTAACGCTGAGCTAGGCAAGTACGTATCAGTATTTCTTAGTTTAATGTTGATACTTTAAAACACATTAAACTGTGTTTTTAAGTATTATAACCAATTCAATCAATCAATAATCACTACAAGGGTTCACAGAATTTAAAGCCTTTTAGAGATCTTGTATGAGGCACAAAGAAGGGATGTTTACTCGGCCAAATTAGTTTTATTTATTATCACATCACCACAATTCTTGACCGTCTGTCAAACAACCCACAATGATCTTTCTTTTCTTCAAACTCACGTCAGCAGCAAGTAATTGTGTATTAATTAAGTTAAATGTAACAAGTCATGTTCATTTACTGTCTACCCATTAAAACAATACACACAATGAACAAATGCACAACTTCTTCCAATAACCCATCACAGCTTTTCAATTTAATTAAAAAAACATTAGAATGTTCTCATTATAAAGGTGCAGTCTGCCAGATTTATCCGTTTAATTTAAAAGCAGAATTATTCCCGAGTAAGGAGGGATCAACATTTTCTAATCAATGGTATAAGGGTGGTCGGGTAGGTTTCTGCAGACCTCTGAAAGAAGATCCGGCTTGGATGTGTGTGCTCATCTGCTCAGTCACTCACTGTCAGAGCGAAGGAACGCCCAGACCAAAGGGAGCTTGCAAGCTAAACGAGAGCGTGACGGAGTCCTCGGTAAAACAAGGAACTGAACGCCGAACGTTTACTCCAGGGTTGCCAGATTACAACGGCGGTTCCCTCCGTTTAGCATGTCTTCCCTATTCTCTATTTCTGCCTATTCATCAGATCCATCTGCTCTGACAGGCGATGCACCACACCTCACGTTTTTAAAAGTAGTCCTCCACATTAAACTTGCGGACTGCACCTTTAAAATGACTGCAATGCGATGTTACAGTTTGTGAAGAAATACAAATTGGTTAAGAGATCATTTCTACAATCAATCAATACTAATAGCAATTCGTGTAGAAGCATTTCTCTACTCAGGGTCTGGAGTGAGCTGGAAAATCTGTCATTGATTTAAAAAATGATCCAGAACCGATGTAGTTAACAGTTGCCTTAATTTCAATGTATATCAAAATAACTCATGGTTCTAACTACAAGTTTTGTTGAGTTCCACTGAGTTTTTGTTTGCGTGGACGCATGCATCAAATAAGAAGTTAAATTGAAAATGAAATGAACTCATTTTTTAAAAACTACACTAGATCTTTCTTGGATGGTGCTGACTTATTAACAATAATGCTCATTTTCTTCAAGAGTTACCACAAATACAGATGCTCCTGTGAGCTGGAATAAATGTTGTGAGCAAGGGAAGGGTATGAATATGCACTTAATTAGTGAAATGCAAGTTCTAAAATGCAGACTTGTTATATATATATATAAAGTAAGTTTCACAGCACTAGCATTTTACAAATTAAATGCATGTTCACACCCTTCTCTAGAACACATTAGTTATTCCAGCTCACAAGAACATCTGCATTTGTGTTTTCAAACTTTTGTAAAAGGGAATAGGTAAGAAAATTGTGCATTTGTCATAATCTGCAAACAACTGACCATTTAACAAAATAAAATTAGGAATTTCCTTAGGTTAAAGCATATGTAGAAGGTAAAAGGGATGTCCATCAAAAATCCGACTTGATTCTTCAGAGCAGTATACAGCAGGAAACTTTTAATGTTAACACTGGGACCACTTGCTGCTAGGGCCGACTTGTCTAATCTGGGTGAGTCTATCAGGTTTAAAATAAAAAATAAATGGATTTATAAGCCTCCAATGAGCTGCCACCACTTAGTAAAGTGTTTTGGCAGAATAAATTACATCTTAAAAGCAAATAAAAACAAATGGATTTTTAATGGAAATCCCTTTTATGACAGCCCCGTTATGTGTTAGTAGCGGTAATGTAACAGTTTAAAAAATTTTAAAAGCCCCGGGTGACTTACTGTGGTGTAGCACCTGACATCAACAAGGCATTGACACACTCCAGGCTACCTGCTCTTGCCGCCTTGTGGATAGGGGCTTCACCTACATAGTCCTAAAACAGTGAATTGAATTAAATTGTTGATGAACTGAACAAGATAGAGGTGACACATTTACATTTAGTACAACCCAATATCTTTACACTTGTAAATGAATACCATTTGGTGAAATTAAGGGTTCGGGTCTTTGCTCCTAATCCAAAACCTAGCAGTGGTGAAGCTTGAACCAGTGATCTTCTAATGACATATATTTGAATATTTAGTGTGCTTCATTCATTTGCTCCAGTATGGGGGTTGCCAGAGCGTATCGTGGCATGGTTACGCCGAACGCCTGTCCTGGGGCAAACTACAACACACTGGTTTGTGCATCCTAGTGGATAGGAAGACGCCCAGCCCAGCAGTGGCAGGCTCTCTGAGACATCCAACTGCGTCACCTGAACACCTTGATTAGAATATTTAGTAAGCCCTAATAATTAACTTTTATCAAAAAACTTGGTAGAAACTCTATTTAGAATGCTGAACTGGTTCTGCTCAACTGAACTGGTTATTTTCTACACCAATGTCATACTGATCATTTTATCATGCTCTTATATAATTAATCAGCAGAAAAACTTGATATGAAAATAACTGGTCGTTTATTGGTTCAAAAACTTTAAGTCAAATTATTTACACCAGTTTTGAATATAACAGTTGAAATATTCAGGGGCCATTCCATGAATGACAATAATGGTTGTTAATGAACATTCACCTGTTTGTTAATATCAGCACCAGCCTGCAAGAGCCACACCAGGCACTGTGGGTGTCCTCCGAATGCTGCGATGTGTGCCGGAGTCTGTCCAAATCGTGTTGTCAAAGAGTTCACCTCACAGCCCACCTCGACCAGTCGCAAAACACACTCCAGCTGCAGTGGGGATCAAAGAGCGATGTTATGTGATGCTGCATTAAAGGGGGGGAAAGCAACCAAGTGCCTTATATGGGCACTTTGAAATTTCATAAAGCCTGGAGCTTATGGTGTTTAATAGATTAGCAAAACATTCCATCAAACAAGGAAGCTTGCATGTTAGGAACAGTCTAACAGCTTCAATCTTTATCAAACTAAGCAAAGTCTAGACTACAAATCTAAGTCTAAAGAATTAAAAAGCTAAAGATCAAAAAGTATTGATTGAAATGGTTAGTAATGGAGTTAATAACGACATTTAAACATGATACATGGGATTCTTTCAGTTTCTGGATGATTTAACAAGCCTAAGGTCAAACTGACCCTCGAACATCACTACTGTTCCAGAGAGACAAACGTAACAGAAGGGTTAAGATACAAAAATGATTTAGCAATTATCCAAGCTGGACTGTTCACTAAAATGTCATTGCACAAAATATAACAAACGATAAAGGAATCCAAAAGGAATCAGAAAGGAATTCTGACCTGGTATGTTAAGAGATGGACATGACTAACCAATGATTAAACCCTGTTAAGAGCTCCTGTGTATCCCTTCTATCACCAAAACTGTTAATCTCAAATACACAGTACAAGCTTCATTTGTAAAGGCACCGGGGAAAAACCCCCAATAAATCAATAACTACATTTGGTAAAATCTAATTTACAATCTAAAACCACTTTTATTGTAATGACCAATTTATGTAGACAAATCTGGAAAACCACTCACGGTGCAGCAGATAAAAAGAAAGAAGGGAGTATGAAGAGAAAGTTGCAAGATCACACAACCTCTGACCTTCTGTGCTATTCAAGACTTAAACCCCGGAATCAAACCTATACTCTAACTTGAAGCCCCGATTCCCAAACGGGTGCCGTTATACTTAGAAGATTGGCAGGTAAGAAGAAGAATAAGTTCAGTAACAAAAATATTTAGAAATCTGAAGAACCAAAGAGAAGACAGTCCCTCTCTGTCTATAGCATATGTTTTAACAAAAAAATAATCTGCTCCAGACATTTAGAAGCATAATACTGATAACGACCAGAACAAAAATGAATCAGAATAAATTGGGCACACAGTTGAACTTTGAAGTGGCAGGGGGAAGAACTTGAAGAATTAAGTACAGGAAACTGGGCCCTGCCTTCCTTTAAATGCTACTAGCTGAAGTTATAAAGGTCTTGTTTTTAGCTAAAACGTTCAGGCATGATGGCTGGTAAACATGGAAATATATACTACTAATAAATGTTACTGTTCATAAGTAGCCGTTATACAAGCTAAATCTAGTTCTGACACACTACAGTAGTTTTAAGTTATCGTTTCTCGGTTCAGCTATTTTAGCACTGGGAGTCCCGGTGACTCACACGGTTATCAAGCTTGGATTCGCATAAAAACTTTCCATAATGAAACCGGTTTCTCAAAGGGAGGAAAACTTCCAGCCATTAAAGTATGTTTTGAATTATGCTTCATGCCAAATAGGACCGAATGCCTACTGATTAAAGAACTGGGTTTATTTTTCTGAATAGGCAAAAGTCCATCATGTTGATTAATAGGTGAGTGGTAAATCCTGAATGAATGTGCATTTCTTACTAATATAAGAATTGATATTTATAACTTATATGACCTGTGAATTCCCCCTTGTCAACATCTATTTAAAAAACTTCTTTCTTTCTAGCATTAGGGTTGACACTGTCCACTCACAGCATTAAGGTTCTGGATCCCTTCTCTAAGAATTTTACAGGTTCTCCCGTGTCTAGGAGCTTTATGAGACATTGTAGGGCCGGTCCCAAGCCCGGATAAATAGGAAGGCTTGTGTCAGGAAGGGCATCTGAATCAAAACTTACATCACATCAAAAATAGATCATGATCGCCGTGGCGACCGACAGATCTTTTTCTATTTTTAGATGCAAAAATGTAATAATTTGGCATACCACCAGACCAACACAGTAGTGAGTCCTTTGGCTATTCCAGTCAGCACAAAAGCAAAGCACAGGACACTATTGTACAATGTTCAGGCATTGTTTAAACAATATGCCCTTGTATTATCACGAAGTGGGCGATGAAGTATAGTGATACAATAGATTAGTTTATGCATAGTTATGGTCGCAAATTATTACATGCAGGAACCATGGGTCATCATAACGCATAACCCACCCAGGTCAGTAGTTTTGGCGGGCAGTAGTCAATTGGCTTTAGCTCAACCAATCAATGTCGGCTATTCCAAACAACACCTAGTGCCCTCACCTATGTACACTACGAAGTGAACAATGTCTGCTGTTCATCCACTGGCCTGGATTATTAAATTGGTAAAGTACTGTGCTGCGGGAATTTATGTTGTACCGCTAATGCACAAGGTGAAAAATATCAGTATGACAAAAACGGCAGGTAGCAGCGTCAGACATCCGACCTTAATACTGCTGACCCGGATTAAATCAGAGCTGTTAGGGGTTTGGTCCTTATTGACTCGTACATTAACCAAGATCTAATTCGTGCCCAAATCCGACCACTAACGATCACCAGAGTTTTTAAAAACCAGCACCAATTCGGTTCAATATGCGTTTACTTCGCAGCATGCGTTGTTGCCAAATCGGTAGAATTGTCGCTACATTTGAATTAAGATCGGAACAAAACGCATCATTTATTATCAGATGATGGTAAAAATGAATCATACAAATGAACTGATTTATTACACTGAACCCTAGACTCAAGTACGATTTTAACTGAATACGTCACGTACATAATTTCCAAACTATTTTCATGATTTGGTTTATGAACTAATGTACTTTTAATACATGTGCAACGTATTCCTACATAAACCGATTAGTTGGAGGAGACTAACAAACAGTTAAGACTGGATCACAGTGAGCTGTTCGGGTCTGAAGATTCGATGCGTTGGGAATCGAGGATTCAGAGTCGAAACTATACAACAAAGGACACATGGAACTCAACGAAAACAAATCATCGCAAATGCAATTAGGTACCAAAGTCAAATTAATTTAAAGTTGGGTGATCAGAGTTTCGACACATTTTACAGACGGCCAACATGTCAGTCTTGATTCATCATTAAAGAATGTTTTTGATTGCTTGTTCAATCACGAAATGTGTCCACAATAGATTCTAGATTTAACAGTCAGCGAGTACAGTAATGTGAGTGGATGAGTCAAGTCGAAATCGACTCCCAGAACTGGTTAACGAGTCAGTCGGTTAGTGGTGTTTTTACCTGGCAACCCATGACCCGCAGTTTACCTTTCTAAAGTGTGCTGTACCGCAGATGAACAGTAAAACAAACATGTTATTTTAACCGGCTGTTCGACGCCTGGTTAGATGCCGAGGTACCTTTCCGAAGTGAGCAGCCCAGTGAATTGGAGTCCAGCCGTACAGTGAATCCTCGGTGTGGATCTCAGCTCGGCCGCCGTGCAGCTGCAGCAGCGAGCAGAGCGCGCGCTCGTCGCCGTCCCTGCACGCGCGGTGCAGCGGAAAGCGAGCGTTCAGCACCTCGTCGTTAGAAAAACCAGATTCAGTGCCCACCGACATGCTGATCAATCTCACTTTCTATTGAACGACAAAATAACGTTTTTATTCCAGGACACGCGAAACAGGACGACGAAGTACCCGCTCAAACAAAAAGCAGCAGCCGAGCGGAACACCGGCCACACACACTCTCAAACTTCAAAGAGTTGCGCAGAAAACCAGGACTGGACTTTCAACTCCGATTATTAAGTAGCATGCAAAACCAGACACGGAGTACGGACCCGGATCGAGACTGAATCTCGGCGTTGTCTTTTGACTGGGCGCCACCCTAGCCACTGCACAAGCCAGTGTGTTATAGTGCCGGTCCCAAGCCCGGAAAAATAGGGTTGCATCAGGACCCACTTCATTTTCAACATCTAGCAGACGCCTTTATCCAAAGCGATTTGCAGAACAGTATACCGTCAGAGCTATTAGGGTTTAGGGCCTTGCTCAGGGGCCCAACAGCAGCCACCTAACAGTGATTTATGATGTCAGCTTTCCCATCAGTTGTTTAGGGCATTTCGGACGCAACAGCATTCATTCATTCAGTCCTGTGTCACCAGAATCATATTGTAGAATCGATTCTTTAATTCAACTCCACAGATAACCATACACATTTAGAGTCGATTCCCTAGTTTTGAACCGAACTGTAGTAAGAACAGAAAATATTTTTTCCATAGGGTGCCTACAGGGGGAGCTAGAAACACGTGTCGTGGGTGACAAGAACACTAAAAAGACTTTTCTACGAATGTTGTTTATCAAATAACTGACTGGACAAATGTACACGACTAGCATGAAATCATCCGACATAGTTAAATCTTCATCCTTAAACGCGACAAGAGAGGTATTTCTCATAATAGCCAAGATCATTTTCAGAATCAACGTTTTTGTGTTATCAAACTACGCACTAGCAGGGGTTGAAAGTGAGAAATGATGACAAATTGCAAAAGCTAACAATACAGCATACAAAACGAAAGACTTGGTAGTTGATAGACATTTAGTTTAGAACTCACTAACAGACCAATACTGATAGTTGTATTTAATTTACAAAGTTTGCATTACTACCGTCGTGTCTTAATAATTTAACATTAAAACTCCCGCTCGTTTGCATTTGTTACTAGCGATATATCAGTAACCACTAGATGTCGCTATTCGTTATAGTTTAAAGCTAAAATTAAGACTGGCGTCGAAAATATTAACCAGCTAAATATTTAACACGTACGAATTGATATTTGAGCCACTCAGTGTTATTTTTACGTTTAACTGTTTACAATGGTAAATCGGAATTGCCTAGATTAGGAGATCTATCCATCCAGGAGAAAATCCTGGTCCTCTGTACTAACATCAAAGCATTGAAAGGTCTCAGAGCAAATGCTGATGGAAATATTAAAGCTTTTTATTTATGGATGTAGGATGTTGGAGATAACAGCTTTGTCCGGGTCCGAAAACGAGATTTGGACAGACTGTGCACGGAGGTCATGCAGCTTCGAGAGTTTCTACCCAAAGTCATTAATGGTGACTTTCTGGATGCCATGCATAAAGCCCGCTCCCTGGACATATGTAAGATGCCCTTTAATGGCTTTATAAGAAAGTTTAAATGGTTAGGGTACTGGACTAGTAATCCAAAAGATGCCGCTTCAAACTTCACTACTGCTAGGTGGTCACTGTTGGGCCTTTGAGCAAGGCCCTTAAGCGTCAATTGCTCAGACTGTATACTGTAACTAATTTGCTTTGGATAAAGGCGTCTGCTAAATGCTGAAAAAGTAAATCCGGAAGTTGTTTATTGGCTGTTGTTTAGTTATGCTATTTCCATGTTCATTGTGTTGTACAGTAAAGGAGCAAAGCCAGCAGGAGCAGCGACAGCTAAAGCAGGACTGTTCACACCTACAGTCCTGCCTTGAAGCAGCACAATCTGAGTGCCAGAAAGAGAGAGAGGTGGGAAAAATATTGAGTATTGTTCTGTTCACACTTCTGATTTCATTATTTAATATGGTACAAAGTCAAGCTAGCTACAACCAAGATCAGCGTCAATATTAGAGCTTATTGCACTTTTTCTGTGATGTGACTGATCTCAGGAGAAACTGGTTCTGAGAGAGCGGCTATGGGAAAGCCGTGAGCAGCTTCAGCAGCAGGCGGAGTTCTGTACTGGTTTGGGTGCCGCCATCTGCACTCTGCTCTGGAGCGTCTCACGCAGAGAAGAGGCTGTAAGAGACATACTGGCTGATGTGAGTCTTGTACATTTTTCATGTTTTAGCTGGGGAGGGGGATCTTGGGTTCGAATCCCAGACATGATTCCAGAGGCCATGAATAATTTGATGTGACGAAATTAAGAGGAATAAAAACTGTTTAATCTGATGGGCTTGTATTATTTATTGGTTGTTAAAAACAGTTCTGTCTTTGATTGTCTTTCTTTTTGTCTGGTCTTGTGTTCGGATCTGCGTGGATGCTAAGGGAAAACTAGAACCCTTCTTAAGTGTAGCAGGTCAAACCTTGGAGAGTTTTGTCAAATCTTTGGACGAAGTGGAAAAACCTCAAGAGCAGAATTACAATTCCCACGAGCACCAATTTGTGCTAGCTCTGACTGGCGTCATCACTAGTAAGGATCGTTTATGTACTCATAACTTTTATACAGGTGTAAGCTTTTTTCATCCACCAAAGCTCATTGTTGGTTTATTTTCAGATTTAGCGGCTGTGACGTGCGGGAGGGATTTCATTTCTACCTCTTCACATGTCCTGTTGGACACTCTAATGCAGCTGCTTGGGCTGATGAAACCAGGCGTCTTCCCAAAACTCAAAGTGTAGGTCGCTAGTGTAGGAAAAACCACTTCATGTATCTTGATACGCCGTAAATGGACTCAAATGATGTATTGAGTCTGATGTGTGTGCTTGTGTGTCGCTTCTGTGTGCAGATTAATGCTGATGGCTCTATACAACGTCAGCATCAATGTGACAGGAATGACATACATCAGCGAGAGTCCTGCACTCCTACCACTTTTATCAACCCTACTTAAAGGTGTGTGTGTGTGTGTGATTTTAACCATTTCAAATAATCTAAAGCCAAAGTCACACAAAAATTACGTAATGAAGTCTGGTATCTTCATTCATTCTCTAGTTGTGAATGGCTAATGAAGCCATTTTTATTGTCATGTCATTGTTTTTCATCTACACCAAACTGGTTTCCATTTCTTTTTAATTTTCCTGGACAGGGCTCATTTTCGGCCTCTCTTCCTAAGACGTAATTGATCATTTCTGTATAGACGGCCGGCCAGCCAAGATTTAAACTCAGTTCCCTTCTGTGGCGCACTTTTGGGATATAAGCCACATGATTTTACACTTGGATCCATGCAATCCTGCTTTGATCCTATTTAGATCCTAACTAGTATCTGGAAAAGAGCTTTTCCTCTTGAGTGTCTTTAAAATATTTATAATGTCTGGTTTGTTTTACTTGATTTTGTTTTTCTTAAAGAAATCCACAGCCTTTGGAAAGCTGCTGTATTACATTGTTTTTTGTTGCTGTCATTGTTAGACCCGGATTCTGAGATATGTCTGCAGGCTCTGCGCCTGCTTCAGTCTCTACTGGTGGAGGGTGACGTGTTGGTCCAGCTCAACCCAGACCTGCCGCGTTCCCTTCCACTAGAGAGAATCCGTCAGTTGGCCACAAGCCGCAACACAGTGCTCAGCAAGACCGCCCAGGAGATGCTAGAGGACATCGCCAGCTTCACCAAATCTCCTTATCGGAATACAGAAAAGGAGCAGTGACTCTAGCTGAACTTTGTGTCGGCTCATTTCTTCCTCCTGTTCTAAACTGTTCTAAAATAATCCCAACATCTGTATTCCTGGGAAAAGTAAGCTTGTGTTGTTCTCTCCTGGAAGTTTTTGTAGTTTTTTAGGATTAAAGGCAGTTGTGTAGTAAGAACTGAGAACACGTGTTACTTATTCCATTGCTAAAGTAAATTACAAGTTTTTATAATGTAATGAACACAAAAATACATAAAAACGATGAAAAAGAGATTCACCCATTTCTAAAAGCTGCATTCATATAGGCCTGCAACCAAAAATCTGAAATCTCATAAAAGCAGTAGAAATAAATACACTTTTTCTTGGTTAACTTCTTTTATTACTATAACTTGTAGTAGATCAAGTTAGGGGCTTTCTGAAATAAAACAAAGCTAAGAGCTGAGGGACAGGTAAAAACACCAGTCACATGAGTAGGGTAAAAAGAGAGCAAACAGGTGAAGTAAAAGCCAGTATGTAAGATAGAGCTGCTCACAATCTCTAAAAATGGAACAAATCCTTTTAGTCATGTATCATATATTCTCTAAATCCAGGGCTACATAAAAAAAGTTGCTATTGTGTCGGGCAAGAAACAGGGAAGGTAAAGTTAATATTTAAAGAGTTGTCTAAACCTTTTCTACTGATCATTATGTTTAGTTAGTTGTACCAATTTTAAAAATACAAGACCCTCTTAAGCCTCATTCACACCCCCTCTTTTATCCGTCTAAGAAGAAGGGGCGGCGCTCGGCTTGTCATCCCGGGTGACGGGGATGATACGTTCTCCACGCCCAGACTCCGAGCCCCCAGTTTTTGGTCCACAGATAGTTAGCAGGCCATCAGCTGACAGTGTACAGGTCACGGCCGACTGATCCACGTTGGAGGGCAGGCGGTAGCGACGATGGAACTCACGTGAGATGTAGCCATGGTCATCCTGTAGGACAGAAGGAGATGAGAGGAAAAAGTAATGAAGTGGAATCTAAATCCCTTTAGATTAAATAAATAAATAAATAGGCAATTATTGGCACACATTTTGTACAGTTTCTATGGAATTGATCACTAACTGAAAGAGATTTAAGATGAATATTGTGTTGCCTAATGATTAACAATAACCACTGATTAAGCAACTGTGGCATTTATGTGGTTAAAAAGTCAGAGTGGTCTTAAGTGCTGGAAGAAAGAAACTCGGCACTCAAGAAGAACTTTTTAGGTTCTTGAAAAAGTCCTTCAATTCAGCATTGACCTAGATGACTTGAACTTGCATGAAAACGTTCTCATCTGCTGCACCTCTATGTAAGGCAAGTTCCTTAAAGCTTCAGCATTGCCATAACATTTTGGGCTTAGAGAATAATAGCCAATCTTAGAATTCAATTATTTTCATAGTCCATAACAATGTGGAAAGAGGGATAAATGTTAACTTGTCTTTATTTCAAAAATGTCATCTTTTCTCACAACTTTTTCATTCTTCATTTATGTCTTACATTCACACACACGTCTTCACATATTTTGCTTCTAGTTTCTGGTACTTTTCAGTGACAGTGAGGTTTGTGAAAGGCGTTACGTAAGTTAAACTTATTATTAGAAACTGAATTGCTTAGTCTTAAGACTGAAATAGTATCGCTTGGTTAGACATCAATGACTAAAGTAAAAAAATAAGAATATGGCTGACCTAAACAGTCTAATAAGTTTTTGTGATGTCTGCTCACCTGCCGCTCTCCATGCTTGCCCTGAATCTCCACATAGTCATCTGCCACCTTTACTTGAAGCTCCTCCGGTGAGAAGTGTTTCACATCCAAGTGAACTGTGAACCTATCCCTGTCAGACCTCACCTGTGAAAGAAACATGAAATATCAGCAGCCAGATACCATGGTATATCCAGAAGTTGTCCTCAATATGAAATATTAATAGGTATCTTAATTGTGTCCATCTATTTATTGAGAAGTATTGCCCTTGTGTAAGGTGATATCCACTAGTGTAGGATGGTTAAAGACTAGACTGTACAACTACTACAATCTTTATATTGATTACAGGGTAATTCTAGTTAGATGTTCTCTTTAGCTTTGCCATTTAAATTCATTTCCAACATTAATTTCAGTGATTCTTTTAAATAGGGTGTAGAATAAATACTAAGCACTACATGCACAGTACAGCATCACAGGCTCATCATATCTATTTAATTCTGTTGAAAATACTGCACTAGGTCTTTCCAGATATCAAACCATAAAATCATTTACAGGCTTACTTTAGAAACTAGTGTGCTTACCTCTGAGATGCCTGAGCTGGAGGAATCCAGAAAGCTTCGGAAGAGTGAGTGGCGGTAAAAGGGGCTGATAGTGGAGGTGCTGTGGGGAAAGAGATCATAGTCGAACAGACCTTCCCCAAAGAACTGGTCAAATAGGCGAGTGGGATAGCCCAAGACACGTCTGACCCATGGGTGCTGGATGGTAATATCCATAACGACTTGGCTTGGCTTGATTCAGACGGCTGGAGCTTAGAGACACTAAGGTTCACGATCCTGGTGCTCGGTGCACTTTTCAAATTAGTCACTTGCCTAAGAAAACCAGAGTAGGGTTAGAGAGGGGGTTTAAAGTTGGACCAATTAACTGATATTGTCACAGGGTGAGCACTAACTCTGACATGTAGACTCCCCCACCTTTATATAGAGAAAGTGACAGAAAAGAGGGCTTAGGTGTGTATCTCTTCGGAATGGCATGATCTCATGGTGGGAATAACAGTGTCAGCAGAATGGCTTTGACCTGCAGATGACAGTCTGGCCTGACTGGAAGAACAATATCTGCCCAGAGATGAAAGTGAGATTTCCAGAGTTAAGAAAATATATGTATGACATTTTAGCACGCGTTGACCAGTCAGTAAATAGTCATTGAGCTTTGAGACAATTATTTGTAAAATGTCACCCCCTTTGTTTAGCATCCACGTGTTAATTAAAATGTCTTTACCCCTAATCAAACAGGTTAGCAGATATATTTGTCCGAAACTAGTGTAATGACAAACTACTCACTTGAATGTAAGCAAAAGTATAAATCATGACTTAAAATTCTAATAAAAGAAACAAACTCTGTGGTTGGACCGGTATTTCAGTAGCCAGAACAGTAATATCATAAACTTTTGCACAATCCCCTATCTGATGACCGTACCTTTGACTCATGTAGGGCAGTATTAAGGTAATCCTGTTGGTATTTTTCTCACCCGCTATGAAGGCTTAAGCAAAAACCAGTAATGCTTTTTGTCAATGTAAAAAGCACGACGGCAGCAACAATCAACAGACAGCTTGGCTATTTGGGTGTTTTCCAACACCATGGCCAGAGGCAGGGTATTATGGGTGGTTAAGTCCTGACCTCATGTTTAGCATTATCAGCAAAAAGAAATCTTAGTGGACTACACATTAATAGGATAAAACACATTGTTTTAAAAGCTTAATGTTATTGTGATTGTGGTGGCACTATTCACATGGTCTAAAATAAATGAAACTGAAGACACAAACAAAAATCTATATAATTATCTGCTATTACGGGTTGTATTTAATGAATGTATACTTCCACTTACTAAATAACCGATGTAATGACCCCACTCACCACGTTAGTTAATTCAGGTGGTTGACGAGACTTGCACTGTAATTACAGGTGTGAGTTAACATGGAATCAATATCGCATAGGCCTCTGACTATATTACAGTGTAAATAATTACACTCCATCAGTATCATTGGTGCCCAAATCGAGAGTAAAACAGTAAACATGAAAAATTCTCTTGCTATTGGATCAAATCGATTTCTTAGTATGAACCAAATTAAGTTTCTTTTTATTAAGACAAGACAAACTTTATTTTTGACAGCAAGCATTTTACACTTTACATACATTATAGAGCTTTTATTTAATTAATTCTTACTGACAAAGAAAAAAAAAACAAATCACACAACATTGCTTTTACAGAATTTATAAAGAGAGTAAAATGTAAAAATGATTTAGGACAAAATACAAAACTGTGTTTATATATCCATTAAAATATATGTTCCAATTGATCACACTAAGACTAATGCAAAAATATTGTATAACCAGAATTACTGTTTAATTTATAAAAAAAATACATTGTAAATAATGTTAAAGAAATGGATGAGAAAAATCTTAACACTTTAATAATTTGCACAATGTTTTAACTGTATTTAACTTTAGTTCATTAGCCGTCACCCATATGGTGTTAACATGGTTTTTAACGACCTAAAAGCAAATATTAGTCATTGTTTGGTGAATACTTCAGGTGAGGTTTTTTTTTGAACGCCGGGGTGAGGAAATACAGCAAGGGTAAATGGATGAGGATCGTGGTGGATACTGGGGACTGCTGGAGAACCCTGAAGAATAAAGCATGTGTTTTCTAAAATGTCAAATAAGGTATCATGGGAACAGCAATCATGAACATTGCTTGCAAGGAAGGCAAAGTTTTGATTCACAGTTATTTTAACTAACCCAAACAGCGAGGATTTAACAGTGATTCATTCCTTTATATGATTTGGCAGACTATCACTACCAAAATACACCTGAAGCAAAAGGTTCACTGTCTAATGTTTGCTTTTGCTCAGTTTGGCTCAGAGCCTAAAGCTCCTAGAAAACAACATGTACACACAGGCAGTGCTTAAACAGACCTAATCACAGTTCGTCTGTACATTCAGATACTGATCGTTCTCGTTTCTTGTGAGCTGTGACGAAGTTGAGTAAATCGATGGCGGTCACTACTCCAAATACCATGTGCTTCATACTGCTGGACCCATCCGTCAAATCTAAGAGGAACAGACACAAATATAATCACAGATAAAGTGGCATGAACTTTGAACATTTAAATAAACAGATCAAACCATAAACATGGCAACCCTGAATGAGAGTAATCAGACTAGTCAACGTTTAGATTTAAGATTTAAAATTATCACTGTGCAGTGAAATTCGTCCTCCACATTTGAACCCGATCCATGCAGTGAGACACACACATTCACACTAGTGAACACTAGGGGACAGTGAGCACACATGCTCGGAGCGGTGGGCATCCCTAACCACGTCGCCCGGGTAGCAGTTAGTGGTTAGGTGCCTTGCTCAAGGGCACTTCAATTGTGACCAGTCCACTCTGGGAATCACGGTTCCCAAGCCACCAGGTCACGGCTGCCTCTATGATGCCATTTGTAAAACATTACAGGATTTCTGCTACTTAATGGTTTCTAATCATTGACAGGCTGGTTGTACCGTAACTATTAGTGCTGCAGTAACTTGTACAGCTTGTCTAGATCTTGAGTTTGATCCCAAATAATGCTGTAGCTCTTAATGTTCTTAAAATACAAATTATCTGGTACCTGACTAACCTTGACAAAAAAAACGTATATGACGACTTAAAAGCTTGACTTGGTCAGATCCTCTAGTCTACAGACACAATTGGGTAGGAATGGAAAGGCCAAATAAAAACTACCTCCTCAGTGCTGCGATCTTAAATCCTACAGACTTGTTGACCTGAAGGGAAGTGCATTATACAGAGAATAGAAATGTTCCACAGTGCATGTTACACACACGTTGAAGGAATATGCCACTGTCTGAAGATTTAAAGAGTCTGGCTGCTTCATGTGTGTGTTCTACCCTGCAGCTCTTATGGCCAGCGTGATTGTTGTGGCCTAGATCACAAATAGACAAAAAACCTCGGTTGAGCAGCGAGTTCACCCTGCTTGCATAAGCAGGCTGGCAGTGCATTATAAAATATTTAAACCTTGGCATAGGGAGTATTGGCATCAACTTGGGGGGTAAAGTACATGTAGATGAGTCATTTGCCGACTGAGCTTCCTGGAACTTATTTCAAAACAACCATTTAATTTCCTAGAATTTTGTACATGTACATACATTGTCTTCATTTGTCTTCTCTGGCTTTAATAGATCCCAGTTTGTTGCTGTTCAGTTCAGTTCAGTTCATTTTCTTTAACCATTTATCCTTACCAGGGCCGGGGAGGGGTGCTGGAGCCAATCCCAGCTCTTCAATGGACGCAAGGCACATGGTAACACCCTGGATGGGGCACCGGTCCATCTCAAGTACCTGAGACCATTTAGTGTCTCAGATCAACCTGGTAGCATGTCTTTGGACTGTGGGAGGAAATCAGAGTACCCGGAGGAAACCCACGGGGAGAACCTCCAAACTCCACACAGAAAGGACCTAGATCACCCCAGCCGGGGACCGAAGCCAGGACCTTCTCACTGTGAGGCGACAGTGCTACCCACTAAGACACCGTGCCGCCCCCAGTTTGCTTTTGTCTTAGCTAAAATGTGCAGTTAAATTATTTAACAATAGTAAACTTCAAATGGTTTTACAAGCCAGATTTCAGTACCCAAGATATACTGATATACGGCTTCCCCATCATTTCACAATGTTTGTTGTATATACTAGAAGTTTTTTCTTTAACAAACAAGTGTGCTCACAGATCACATATTGCTAAGTATAGTGAATACTAAGTGAGCTAAGAAATATGCAGGATAATACTGCTAATTGCTAAACTTTTTAAATAAAAAGCTGGTGAACTTACACTGAATCTGCTTGTGCACGACCAGGGCGAAGTGATCCGTCTCCAGGATGCGAGAGAGCTTTCCAAGATTATCAGTTAGACAAATCTAAGCAAAGAGGCTCGTTAGAATTCTTTCAGTAGTATTGTGAATATATTTAGAAGTGTGCAAGCTAAGTGCTTGTGGTAATGCAGCTCACCTGTTTGAACTGCTTGTAAAGCACTTTGCTGACCGGGTCAGAGGGCTTCACTTTGCCCGCGAGCACAGAAGCTAACATGTTTCCCAGAGTTACCATACCAAGAATCACCCTAATACACACAGAAAAGGTGTTTTAGCTTTAGTTTCTTTTCTTATTTAAAAAAAACATGTTTTATCCTAATGTATCTTGGGCATGTTTAGTGTTTGACATTACCATCAATATTTTAATGCTTCACTATTGGTAACCCTGCTAAGGTGAAAAAAGTTCTGTGAGTGGCAAAAAAACAGAGAAATCCTCAGAAATTACCTAGAACTACAATCACCTTCAGAAATGTTTTTATTGTACAGTGGGGCTGAACCTTAAAACAGTTTTATAACATTTTGTACAATTTGAAAATGTGCCAATAATTCTGAAACTCTCACTTCTCACTTCATGGAAACAGTAATAAAAAACACACATCAGTGAACACATTCATTTTAAGTCAGACTATTGG
>JAYDZG010000013.1:2907263-2922806 GCA_034509265.1 Microcambeva bendego
GTGTTTGTGGGTGTGTGTGTGTGTGTGTGTGGGTGTGTGTGTGTGTGTGTGTGTAATCAACATAAGCAGTATTGTTTTGTTCTATTCAACTTCTTATTCTAATTTATAGAAAAAAAACAACACTGCTTATTTTCATTCATAAGTTATATATATTATCTAAAACAGTTGGTGAGTACTTGGTGCCTATATAAGCAAAGTCAATTTGACTGCACCCATTAGAAAATATGTGAACTATTGGTTTCTTGCCTAGTTCTGGAAGAAAAGTCCAACTGTTATGCTAATACTGATGTTATTCAGATTTAATCCAAAAAAATACTTAAAAAAAAGGTCTGGCAGACATTAGAAGCTGCTGAAGCATGTGTTACTCTGTAAATGAGAAAGTGTTTCATTTCTATGTGTCTGTGAGACTGGTGCCAGGGAATCTTTTTCCTATTTGGTTTCTGTGACAGTCAGACAGAGCACATTTAAAAACAGGTGCTTTGCAGTAATAATGTGAGGCCATCACATCTGCAACAATCATGTTATGCAATCATGTCAACATGGACCAGATTCTAAAATGATTCCAATACCTAAAATAGCAGCCGAAATACTGTTAATACTATGATCCATGACGTAAGCTCACAAGGTGGAAGATATCAATTGCAGCGGCAGTGTTAATCTAAGAATATTACAGTATTTTGTGCTTAATTTTAGGTATTACTTACATCTGGCTAGAATAACTAAATCCCCTTATTATAAGACATGTCCACATAGCCATGTAATAGCCAGGTAATATATGCTACCATGTTTATACAATGCATTCCATGTCAAAGTGGTGGAAAGTTGTCTTTAAGCCATCACAAAGTTGTTTAGACTGGCTCATGGATTCTTTGTATGATGTTCTCACAGCTGGCCGTGTTTATATCTACTCGTAGTGTTAACAAAATGGTTTACTGCACAAAGTGATAAAGATTTATTATTGAGTTTTAAAAAGTCTTCGGTGTAACTCACATTTCTGCTCCATTTAACCTGGTGTCTGACCCAAGGATAATGCATTAGTGCCGAACTGTGATCAATCCCGTCTGTCCCGAGCATAAACCTTAATCTAACAGCAAAATCACTGTCGCCTATCTAGATTGCTTGTGCTCGGTGAAAAGTGGACTTCTATCCTCTTTAAAGTCATCAGGGACCTTAAATGGTAATGATGATGTTAAGGGAATGTTTTTTAAGTCCCTTTCCTTTCAGACAGATGTGCCTGGAAGTACTCCTGTACACGGTGTAATACATTATTCAGAGCCAGAGTCACATTCATAACATTTAATGCTATTTAAGAGGCTTTAGGGCCAAGGTCATCTTTTCGTTCAAGTGCATGGTTTATTTTTAGAAAATTAAGGACACAGTGCATTGTAGTGGTCACAAACCATTGTCCTAGTTTTATTTGGAAATGTCACGTGATGATTAAATCTCCTGATCTCTCATGGACATCATCTCCTTCCAAAAGCTTTTCTAGAGTGTCTTAGCAGTGCAGAAGTGCTTCTAGTTTGCCATTTAGTGTTTTTGTGCTGTCTACTACATTGCACTGTGTTAGCATTTTCTTTTAGAGGCCAAGTGAGGACAAAACATGGAGACCCCCAGCAAAGTTTATGTCATTGTGGGGTTTTAGAGTCATAATCTGTTTGTTGTGTTGACAATGCCATATCTTCATGCCCTAGAAAATGCTCAGTCTATAATTAAACAATGTCATTAGAGATTTTTCTGGAAAAGTGTCTGCCTTGCTATAGCTGCTTAAATGATATAAGCTCTAGAAGAAGCTTAGCGACGAAGAATTAAGCTGCAAAATCTTGGAACTGGGACAATCATTTGCTACAGAACAAAGCCCATTAAATACCCCATCAATTATAAGGTGCAGGCTCAGAAGATTTGGAAACACTTTCTTGGTGATGAATCATGCTTCTGGCTCCCGTTAAATGGAAGACAGTGACATTTTAGAGGACTGTCTGCTTTAACACCATTCAACACCTTTGGAACTATCTTGAACACCAATTTGCTAACTAATCTTATTAGCCAGCAGTATTGTCGACATGCCTGATGCTTCTGTGGCTGCATGAAGGCAAATCTCTCTAGAGGTTTTCCAAAATGCGTGGAAATCTTCTCAATCTGACTTGTGAGTCTTGTTAAACGCAAAACTGTGACATTTTCGAGAACCGTATATCAATACCTTAGGGATTACCTTAAACACCAATTTGCTAAAAGGCCTCAACAGTTCCGAGATCTTTAATGATTTGTGGCAACATCTCTGTAGTCAATTTCCAAAATGTGTGGAAAGCCGTGATAGAAGAATGGAAGTTGAAGCTAGAATATCATGTCACTGAATCGAGTGCCTGTAGGAAAGATCTGGACGCACCCCAAACCTTATCAGGACTATGTGAAGATGAATGAATAAATGCATGGATTGATGAATAACGTGCATGCTTTTACCACAGAATAATATCCAAATTTGACTGCACGTCGCATTTTCCAGGCCGATCGTGTGTGTGTGTGTGTGAGCGAGAACGTAAGAGCGCGTGCACGTGTGCGCGTGTGTCTGGAAAGAGAAAGGCGCGCGTATCCACCGCACTGAGTGTTTGTTAGTGAGGTTTTTCCAAATGGATGGTATGAAAACTGGCATGGAGGCGACGGCTGAAGAGAACCAAGATGAAAGAGAGGAGAGCAAAGGTAAAGAGGAGATTTTTATATATATTCAATTTCGGCTTTTCTGGGGTGTTTGGTGGGATTTATCCGACTGGCGACGCTCAGTGACTCGTTACATAAAGACGCGCAGTATTCACAGCCTACATTCCTCATGCAAAGCCAAAACGTCACTTTCTTTCTTAAATAATGAATTGAATTCATGACTTAAGTTGTTTAAATGTTAGTTTTGCTTATCGTTGGAGTGCTTTGATTTGCTCCATGCATCAGCTGAAGCGGCTCTGTTAGGCAATTGATGGCGACTTGACATAACGGTGCACTAACGAGCAATGAAACCCTTAATTTAGCAGAACATTAAATCATAGGATCAAGTTTAAATGCTTTAATCGCTATTTAGTCAAATATATACTATTAATAGATTTATGCACTTATTTTGAAGATTGGTGTTGGTGGCATTTTGTGTGAAAGCAGGTCTGAGGACTGTGGTGTCGCATTTTCCTGGAGGTGTTGTTTACCTTGTTTACCTTATTCACATTGTTGCATTCCACTGTTTACACCGCGATAGTAATCAATAATCAGGATTTTGGTACATGGATTTAGTGCATAAGAATGTTTTATAAATGGGCACTTTAAGTTTTTTTTATGTATTATTAGAATCATTAAAATCCAATGCTATTTATTCTTGACGTCAAAATTAAAGGATAAATTATTACTCCTTAAGGAATTATCAGTCACTGAATGCAACATGTCATTCAGGTTTATGATCTAAAAGAACTACTGTGTATACTTGAATGGAAATGGTGTGGGTGTAAATGCACTGAATGGTATTATGCACTATTTGTGTGTGTGTGTGTGTGTGTGTGTGTGTGTGTGTGTGTGTGAGTGAATGTTGTGTGGGTGTGGCTTAGTGATGTAAAAGCATAAATGTTTGTGATACCAGATTATATCAATATTATATTTTGTTTTATGTAAATTATATAATAATTTAATATGACTTTGATGTCAGTTAAAAGGACCTAACATTAAAAATGTATAATACCTGTTAATTTAGTGTGATAGATTATGCAGATTATTACTGAATAAAACAAATCAGACAGTAACCATGTATTGTCCTAAACAATGTAATGAAACAATAATTATAAAACCAATAATTGAACTAATATAAATGTTTTTTTTCTATAGAGTATTTTTATGGTGGGGCAGAACAGTGGCTTAGTGGGTAGAACTGTTGCCTCAACAAGAAGGACATGGGTTTGATCCCCAGGAGGGGCGATCTAGGTCCTTTCTGTGTGGAATTTGCATGTTCTCCCAATGTCCGCATGGATTTCCTCTGAGTATTCTTGTTTCCTTCCACAGTCCAAAAACATACCAGGTAGACTTGAGACAATGCGTTTCCCTGTAGGAACCTAGCCACTAGGATGCAAAGACCAGTGTATTGTGGTGCTGGTCCCAAGCCCAGATAAAATAGGAGGGTTGTGACAGGAAGGGCATCCGGCGAGCCAATCCTGCAATCAAACAGGACAAAGGCTGCATAGATAGATATTGGACTTCAAAAAGCTTACTGTTTTTTAGAAAGTCTAGAGTAAACTGTACATTAGCAGAATTAAAGCCCTTACAGAAAGTGACCTGTGTACCCTATAGAAATTCTAACAGTGGCTATAACACATAATCTATAATACATCCAGAATGACTACGTAACTACAACCCCAAATAAGCTGTGATGTATGTGATCTGTGATCAAGTTTAGGTCCATATCGCTATATATGAATCATGTAGTACACTATAGTTTAGTGAAATGTGGGTCTTTAAGTATGTTTGCATTTCCCCATTTTCTTGAAATCTATTTGAATCCAATTCTTAGTTTTTTACTTCTTCTTCTGAAAGCTTTTTAAAGTACTTTTGCATTTCCTCTTTTCTTTCCAATCAAATCATATCCGATTCCCTGATTGTGACTTCCCTGCAGCACACTCCCATTCTGACAGAGAGGAATCACAGACTATTTAAATTAGGTTTTAATCGGTGCACTGTGACCCTTACCAAACACGAGGTCTCAAGTGCATGTACAAATCCTTTCCCCCTCCATTGCCTTTAATCTTTATTGATTTTACTTTGGCACTTTTGTTCAATATGTACAATTTAATTTGTCTGTGTTGTGTGAGTCTTTGTGTGAAGAATTAAACATGAGAAAATCATTCTCTTGAGTATTTCCGTCACATAATGGATACATGCATCAATAGCAGGTCCCTATGTACCAAAAGCTCAAATATCCTTAAAACACCACACATTAACTCATATGAACAAATTTCTGATCAAAATAGTGGGCAAATCTGCTGAAAAATGAAGAATGAAATAGGTAATTCATTTTTTTTTTCATTTTGGACTGTTGCATAAATATACATACATAGACATACGTCACTGAGGACTTTATCTGGTGCATACATTCATTGAATGGACATGAATGGACATGTCAGGTAGATGCGGCTAATAAAATGAGTTAGCGCACAGTACATGGCGATAATTTGCTCTTTGGAGATTTAGGTACTTAAAGATCAATACAGAGTGAGACAATATTAGTGAAAGCTTTGAATATCCTTCTGCTCTTACATAACTCATGCTTGCTCTTTCATAGATGCTTGCTTGCTAGAGTAGGTGCTGAGAGGCATTACATCATCTCAGTGATGAGAGGAAGGTAGAGCGAAGGCGGGAGGCAGCACAGAACAGAAGGACGGCAGCACAAAATTCGTTCAACGTATTACATCACTTCTCAGAATTAGACAATTATTCTATAGACAATAGTTTTTGAACAATTATTAGAAATCTAATCGAATATTTATTGCTTGTTAGACATTTTGTTGTTTTTTATTACCTGTAAATGTTACAATTTGTAAATCAAATTATTTCTTTCGCCTCTTTATTGAGCACACCATAGACCTTAATCTATTCCCGCTGTCTTAATGTTTGTAAGTTTTGGTTAGAATGTAAGAAAGAGAATTAAAACCCCAAGAAGGAGGGGAATTTGGTGCATCTCGCTCAGGGCCCAATGACAGCCTCCATCTGCCACTCTTAAGTGTTTTGAGCCATGCCTGGAAGTATGTGTACATGACTGTGCCTATGTGTGTATGGGTATGAATAGCACTCACAGGCAGGTTGGCACAGCATGCTCAGTTCCTGTATGATGCCAGGTCTCACCATACACATGGACTCTCTCTATCAAGCCCACTGGTACACAATCTGCCAGTCTTTCTTATGCTTCTCTTTAGAACGTCTTTATCAAAGAAGCTAAAAGAGAGGGAAGAGAATTGACAGTTGTACCCTACAGTTAATTATAAATTAAAAAATATATAATTAACCTGGTGGCATGTTTTGGACTGTGGGAGTTAAAACAAAGCTTCTGTACGAAACCCACACAGACATGTAGAGAACAATCTCTGCACAGAAAGGCCTGTATTGGCCCCACCTGGGGATCAAACCCAGGACATTCTTGCCGTGAGGCGACATTGTTACCAACTAAGCCACCACGCCGCCCTTGAAGACCAAAGTACATGATTTAGAACACTATTTAGAACATTAGTAAGAATTACTTCACAGAATCTCTGATTTCTTACCCATGTCTTCAACTCATCCTTCTGTATTTGTAAAGTTTTGTGCTAAATCTTTGCCCTTGTCTGGTGTTGTACTCTGGCTTCCAACACTTGGCACAATTGCACTTCATAGTTGTGGAGGAGAAGCTCTGCTACAGCCAAGCACCAAAAAGAGCTAAAAAGGGCATCTGCCATCAACTGCTAGTTGAACAGGCACTCAGTATAATGCTTTATCGGCCCTCAAGCTTGCTCTCTGAGTTTTATCTGATGAAGAATAGGATTCTTTTAAACAAAGCAACCAAAACTTTGTTCTTAGGACCATTCTGTAGTAGCAATGAGGGGGTGGGGTTGCAGGAGGGTGGTACAGGTAAGGGTCACAATTAGTGTCATATGAGAAATGGTCGTGTTGCTGGCAAAGGCGACTAAAAAAGGGTCCGAATTGACTGAAGATTATCTAAAATATGGATTTACTGAAATGGAATTTAGACTACATGTGGACTGGATTGGGAGTTGTTATTTTTATTTGTAGTAGTCTGCTATGGACACACATGTTTTAGTTGGTGGATGTCCACACATGTCTTTGTGGCAGGGCTTTGTCTGATTGAAAGAAGGGGTTAACCAAGCCTGGTTATAGATTGGTGTTGATAACTAATTTTAGTTTGTAAAATGCTCTAAATCTGCTTCATCTTTGTTCATCCATGCAGTCATTTCATCTCAAGCACTTTTACTGGCTAACTGCAGTGGTGAGTGGTGAGTTTGACCACCTGGGTGACTTTGTAGAATGTTAATGTAAATAAATAGAATGTATAAGAAAGCCTGCACCAGTTGAAGGCTTCGGCAATAACACTCTTACACAACAGTTTGAAAGTGTGCCATGACTCAGCCCAGCATTAATGAGAAGAGCTTCCATGTTGGAGGGGATCTTTGAGGACTTGTTCCCAGGCAACCATTTTGCTAATTAAGTCTGTAAGCATTGTTGTGCTACAGAAGTTAAAGATGGATAGACTTGAAAAACTTGTTTTAAATTCTGGCTCTCCAGTAAAACGTGTGGTTATAGATGCAGAGGCAAAAGCTGTGTGAATGAGAAGCGGACTGCACGACTGTTTAAGAACTGTACCGCAATGATGGAGGATGACAGCATGGCAAATGAGGAGCTGAAGGTCGCTTATGCACACACACCAACTACGATGATGCTAAAACCACAAAATGGTCATTGATCAAGATATTAGAACAGTGTTGTAAGGGAAACCACTTTAAACTTGGTGTACTTAATTACAGTCACTTAGCCCAACTTAACACACTCTATCCGGCATCAGGCCGAACTGGATTTAAATGCACATGTTCAGCTTGTACTCGTAATTGATAAATTGAATTGATGCACCCGAGCCAGAGAACTGAAAATGTCTGTTTTAATTTACAGTACACTGTGTTTGAGTCCGGACCAAACATAATAATGTGGCACAGTGACTGAAGACATATGTGGGAATACTGGGAATTTTAAATTCATTGGTATTGGTTGCGGTTTGGTTTCACTAGGACACACTGAGTTCAAAGCAGGAATACCCTGTAGAGGGCACCCATTCATTACAGGGCTTTGTCCATCCTCCATCTCTTATGACACAATCATGTCTGTATAGAAACCTGCCCATCAGATAGCACCACCGAGATTTGATCCAAGATCTCAAGAACATTCTGACATAGTCTTGTAAAAATGCTTCAGGTATTTAGTACTATACTAAGTGAAATTCTGATCATATCGTTTTGCATTCGCTGTTGAAGAGCTTTCGATTAAGGTTGTTCATGAGTTTGGCTTCATTCGTGTTTACTGATTTTATGTGCTTGTCTACATAGGATGTAGATGTAGTCTAGATTTGAATAAGGAAAATAATGTGTGGGAAATTCACATGTACAGAAACAACATCTGGACACACAGAAATAAAAAGAAACAAGAAGTGAGATTTTCCGGTCTGCTTCTTTAAGCATAAAATGTATTCATAGCTACTCAAACAGTACAGCTCTCTTAGTTACGCTTAGAATAAATGATATGACTATGTTTCCAAAGTAATTTCCATAATGTAATTTGCTTATTCTGAGTAAAGATCAAAAAGGTTACATCTTCTCTACATTACTCTGATCCTAATCAGACTTTATTTTAACCAAGTGACAAAAGTGACAAAACATAGACTCAAACCAAACATAGTGCATAATGCTGAACATCCTGGTCATACTATCCATACTAACTTTTAATTACAAAATTGCTAACTCAAAAAACTATGAAAACACTTTTAATAAATTATAATTATAAATTTGAAAAGGTTATTTAAGAACAAAATCATTCATTTGTGGTGTTTTTATAAGTCCAATGTGTTTTCCAATATTATCCTCACAAAGCTGTTTACTTGAGTTAGAACTACCACAATATCATAAAGAAACACTGAGAGACTCGTTTCTATTTATACAGCAACAACAATGTTACTTCAATCATTATTATTACCCACTCCGAATATAGCAGCTTTAGACACCTGGATAATGGTATCTGGTGGGAAAGGGAACATTCTTATTTTGGTTGAAAATTATAGTAAATCACAGGCACGATCCATCAGCTTGATTTCACAATATTTCACAGTGCATTATTCTTTCCAGCATGAAAACAACCATAACAATTATTATTTACTAATCTAAAAAAGGAACTTGGCAAATAAATGGACGCAGTCTCTTTAAATACTCACAACAGCTTGAGTAAAGATATTTGTTTTTATGTGTTGTTGTTAACTGCACAGCTGAGAGTTAACAAGAGTTAATTATCAGGATATTTAACCAAAGCTGCTGTGGTGATACATCAACAAAATTAAAACCCTACAGGCTGCATTGTAATTTGCACAAATACTGACAACTTTTTATCTAACTGCATTACAGTACTTGCACAAGAAGACACATGGATGTTCTCAGAATACTGACGGTTTATAGTGCAGCTTTAGTGTAGTTAATACTATCCATATTAATAAATTGCTTTATTTGGGTTATGACACATCTGGGTCAACCTCTTCCCCAAGCCAACATCACTGTTTAGATTCAATCCCAGATCAGGGGATGCTGATTTCAGTATCATGCCCATATGCAGTATCTTTATATGTAAATTGGGACTGAATGCACACATAACTGACGGTAGATCCATTATTTAGCAGTTTCTTCACCTCATAAAACATGAATTCACTCCAGAGACTTTTAAATAGAAGCTTTGTTGGCTTGATCCCTGCTGACCCAGCATTAACTATTTTTACCCAATAGGTATGTCTCTACCCAGGTATTTTGCTTATCTTCTCTTAAGATTTTTAAAGTTTCCTGGGATCTCAGCTGGTGGCTTTTCACCTTTTGGAACAAGCATTTTAAGTAGCTGGTCACAGATGGCATCAGGAGTTGGAGTAGCAGTGAGCTTTTCCCTTTTAGCAGCCACCAGGTCTCAACTCTACTGAGTTCTCTGCCTTTGTTCTTTTTGAGAGCTTGGGTTGTCCCTTGCTGGTGGATTGAGTGGATTGCTGTTCTGTCTGGTGTTGCATCTCATGGGGGGCAGTATTGATTGTGCCACTGTGAGGAAAGCGCTTGGCCATCTGCGACTTTTGATGTTCACTGGGGGCTGCTTATGCGGATGCTGTTGGGTGAAGGTTTATTTTTTCTCTTTCTGGGTGAGTGCATGAAGTGTGATGTTTTCTACTCTGTCAGACACACTAGCTGTTTTATCTTCTTTATATATTTTTTTAACTTCTAAGTAAAATTTTTATCCTGTTAATTATTATTTTGTTATTTAGTGCCTCTCCCCACATTGTTTTGTCAACCATGCTCCCTACAACACATGAAACAATCATATTCACTGGCCCGTGACTTGTAAAGTGCACATAGAAACACTCTTAAGCATTCCTCCAGAAGCCTTGGCCAGACAGAAGAAGGGGCTTTATTAATCTTAACAAGAGGATACCCCATCCGCCCTTTCCTCCCAGGCCAGCGAAGACAATTATTTTTCTAGAGCACCGACTGATGACTTTGCTAATACTGGAATCTCGCTTGAGATGTGCAAACATAGACAGCTGAAAGAATAGACAGCCGATCATTTATTAAAACATCTAAGTAAAGATGAAAAGCAAACAGCTACTAAAACTTATTGAAAATAACTGAAAGTGATTTCACTGTCCCTAAATAATCCCTCATTTCACACACCACATGTTTAAAACCACATGTGAGCATTAGATCACCCATAATACTTTAAATTTAATAAAGAATAGGGAATGCGGCACAATCGCAGACACACTGTGCATCTTGTGACCGTCTGCTGTTATTAAGATAATTTCAAAGTTAAATCTTTCTCACTCACTGTCTTGTTTTTTTTGCTCTCTCACGTTAACACTCTCACACACCCTGGGGGTACATGTGTGTGGGAAGTGTGTGGAAACTCTGGCAATGTGGAGACAGTCACTGAGCTCAACTGGGTCGTGGGTAACATGCTTCCATGACAACCACTTTTCATTAGCTCCACGGCCAAGGAATTCGTTTTGCTTTCTCTCTGTCCAACTCTCACTCCATCTCTCTTTGCTTTTTCTCTTTCTTGCTGTCCAGATTCATTTTTCTAACGATCAGGCCAAACTCTTTGGCTGCGACTCTACTGTAGGGCTCTGAATAGAGGCTCCAAGGAAGCAGATTTATAGTGGAACTTGGGAGATAAACAGAGAGAACATGCTGAAAGCCTTTGAAAATCCACAGTTGCACACTGAGTCTTGTTTTCGGTTTTGTGTTAAGGAAGTCTTTTGGATTGCTTGTGGATTGTTGTCAGGCCTCTTCAGATAAAACATGTGATGACTTAACAATGAAAATCAATTTAAATCTTGGACAAGCTTTATTCTGATTGGTCTGATTGGTTGGACAGAGATGGGTCAATGATTTGAGAATGGATGTGGTTGACCCTGATGTACCTGATGCAGGTAGAGGCGAGCCATAGCCTATTGGTTAAGGTACTGGACTAGTACTGGACTAGTAATACAAAGTATGCCGGTTCTAGCCCCACCACTACTAGGTTGCTTCTGTTGGGTCCTTGAGCAAAGCCCTTAACCCTCAACTGCTAAGAATAAATATTGTCACTGCACTGCTGTAAGTGGGTTTGGACCATAGACCAATGGTGGACAAACCACAGTTATGCTGTTTAATCCTACACTCTGAGTTTAGTTTTTCTCTGCATTTGATTTTGACTCCAAACACTACCGACCTTTGATGAAGTCAAGTCCATTGTATCTAAAAACAGATATTAATTCTTTAAGAGATAATTTATTTTAGTTCATCCCGCAATTTGATACTGGCCTGGCCCACATGTCAAATTTTAAAACCTTGTTTGGGGCTTGACCCAAAACGTTTGGAGACTCCTGCAACAGGCCATAGATTCTGGTTCTCCATAGACTAGACTAAAAGCAGGAGATAAAAGTTAATCTGATCTCTGATCTGCACCCTTTCAATCTTTTACCATTTACCATACAGGGAGTTTATTAAAAGCTACCCTTGGTCCATCTTCCCTTAGTAGGTTTGCTTTATTGGTTGCATTAATCTTAGCAACATCAGCAGTAAAACGAACATTAACATGCTGGTGTGCCTGCTGTTTTAGTACGGACGCCATCTTTAGTGGAAGTTCAGTTCACAGTGTCTAGCTTCCAACCTTAGGTGGTGGATGGCAATTTATTTATAGTCACAAAGGCGGTAAAATCTGAAATAAGTAAAATTACAAGTGGTAAATGTGTGTATTAATAATAATTGCTAGATACTGCATCCAGAGTTGTCAGAAACTGGTCAGTCATGTAGATTTTTATCAACACAGACACATAAATTAAAAGGAAATAAGTTATTCTTTATTCTCAGATCTCCTTGGCTGAGCAACATTAAGTAAGTAAAGGATTTCCTGAAAAGTGGAAATGCCCAGTTTCAAAAGAGGGTCTCATCACAGATATTGGTAAGTCAAATGCCAATGGCAAAGTGTTCCCATGGAAACATTGGAAGTGGAATGCGCTAGGGCGTGTGATTGTAACACCCTCTTTTATTCACAGTGCGTGTGATGAGTTATATTTAGCAACCATTATGAAATATTTAAAAGATTGTGCTGGATTTCATCTCTCTCTCTTTTATCTTAGCTCCATATTGTCCATCTCTTATATCCTGCAGCATTTTTTAAATCAAATTCTCCTCCTTACGTACACAACTGTTCTTTTGATTATTCTGATAGCCAGGTTAACAGTCGGTGCTGATCATGAGTGCTTTAGTTCACATTAGAGAGCAGGGCAATTGAACAGATGGTTATGTATATATATAGCTGTTATGTATAACAGCTATATGACCTAGAAATAAATTTGCATCATTAATGGGATGAAGGGGTGACACGTTTTGGAGCTTTCAAGGGCTTCACGATTGGGTTTCAGTGTGAATTGTTTATTGTTCAGGATACATAATGGCTATAGGGGCAGTAAAACTTGTTAGTGTTACCTCATCCTAACTAATTTCAAGTTCATTCATCTTTGAACCTGTATTGCACTGCACTGACCATGAGCTTGTTAAGCATCCCGATTCAAACCAACAGTCGCTTCTCTGAGAAGTCCCCTTGAAATAAATAAACCAATAAATAAAACTACTACACATTACATTTATCATGTAATCATTTGATCTTTGTTTCTTATTGTAGGTTGTTTGGACTGCTGCATCAAATGTCTGGGTGGTGTACCATACGCTTCTCTGGTGGCCACCATCCTGTGCTTCTCCGGGGTGGCTCTGTTCTGCGGCTGTGGGCACGTGGCATTGACGAGCACCGTGAACATGCTGGAAAACCACTTCTCTCGTGTCAGTACTGACCATGCCACCCTTGTTGACGTGTAAGTTTGTCAATGGCATAGGGTGTACGCATGACATCAGGGCTTTGTGCAGCCCATCGAGTTTTTGTTCATCCTGAGTTTATAGAGTGATAAAACGGAACATTAGACACCAGTTATAGTCAGATGGAGAATTATTGCCACTCGTAAAAAGATCTCGGTCAATAATAGTTTGCTGAATTAAAAATGAAGAAAAGCATGCCTTCATATAAAGACTCTAAATAATAGACAAATATTTTTTGATGTCATCTTCATACCAAAAATTATTGCAAAGCTGTGTCAAAAGTAGCCATTATGGTTTATCTATCCATACATGTCAGCACCTTGAGTTTGCTAAATATATTGGGGAATAAATCACTGCTGTTTGGTGACAAAAAATACTTTTATATAGAATCATTGGACCCCTGGTTACCCCGCTAAAATGTATTCCTTTGTGAACTTCTTGAAGTACTGGGAGCTTAATAATGAATACAATATTAAAAATAATACAGGATCAATAATTGACGATCGACTTGTATCTTGGTTAAAGAGCTACATAAGAAATTTGAGGAAAGTTTAATACCACACCCTTAAATAATTAATGTTTGTTTATTAGGACTTTAACGTCATGCTTTACGCTTTAGGTTCTATTCATGACAGACACACATTATTTATTAGTTACACAAGATTCACTGTAGGAGGAAACTGTAGCACGCGGAGTAAACCCATGCAGACATGGGAGAACATGCAAAGATGACACAGACAGGACCCGGACCACCCCACCTGGGGATCAAACTCAGGACCTTTTTGCTGAGAGGCGACAGTTCAACCCACTTGGCCACTATATACATTTACATATAAATATATCACCAGTGAAATATTTTTCAAAGAACGTTTTTTTTATAAGAATTATTTAATGAAATACGCCGCTGAACCTTCCCTTTGTGTTATTTCTGTGCAGTGTTCAGATTCTGCAGTACATCATATATGGCATTGCTGCTTTCTTCTTCCTGTATGGCATTATTCTCCTGGCTGAAGGCTTTTACACAACCAGTGCCGTCAAAGAGATGCACAGCGAGTTCAAGACCACTGTGTGTGGCCGCTGCATTAGTGCCATGGTGAGACACACACATTATATTCTCTGTATACGTAGCTAGAGTACCTTTTAGGACTGTCCATCGTCTAGCTTAATTTCCATTTATTGATACCCATGTGCAGTAAAATAAAGCCTCAAAGCCAGGCTTTGGTCAGGCTGTATTTGCCACAGTGTTAATCCTTTGGCTAAAACCCTACACTTAAATAGGTCATTGTAGTAGGTTATGTTGCAGTAGGGCATTAAACCCCCATTGTGTACGACTCAAAATGACCCATTTAAAATCATAGTAAAAAAAAGCCCAGACCAAATACGCTTAAAGTCAAAAGTTCACTATGTTTGTTTAGATGGTATAGTTTTGTAATTTTTTTGTGTAGGTATGTCAGCATTCTATGTACTGGCATCAATTTTATGCAAACTTACTACTGGTACCATCATATTAATATAGTTTTATCGGTTTATTGACCAATTAAGAAAATTATTCGAACTACAAATAGACTCATTTGTTTCCTTGTCACACAGTTTGTGTTCCTGACGTACATCCTGGGTCTGGCTTGGTTGGGAGTCTTTGGCTTCTCAGCAGTACCTGTCTTCCTCTTCTATAACATGTGGAACACCTGTGCTGCCATGAAGTCTCCCATTGCCAACCTCACCTCTGTGGACAACATCTGTGTGGATGTCAGACAGTATGGTGAGATCTTTTCGGGTGTAATCCCACTTTTACACATTTCCTCAAGTAAAAGTTGCCAGTTAACAGATTCTTGACTTTTCGAAGCATACTACACATAAATCCAAAAATGATGTGTATTGTTTTGTTGCACTACCAGGTGTCATTCCTTGGAATGCAGATCCCGGCAAAGCATGTGGACAGACCTTGTCTGATATCTGTAACACGAGCGAGGTAAAGCTATACAACATCTGCATAGCTGTATACATTTCACCAAGGACTTCCTTTTATTGATTAGATTAAGTATAGATAAAACAGCCTAAACAAAACACGATCCTTGCTAATGAACATACTATTGTATTTTTGTGATGTAATCCCATACATATGATTTGAAATAACTTTAAATCCTTCAGATGTACAGTGGAGGAAATAAGTATTTGATCCCCCACTGACTTTAAAAGTTATAATACAAAAAAATAAATGAAACGTCTCATAATTTTATGCCAGCTTTATTTTAACAGTGCCACATACAATATCAAAAGAAAAACTGAGAAAATTACATGAAATGAGAAAAAAATAATAATTTGCATTTCATTGAGGGAAATAAGTATTTGATCCCCTAGTAAAACATCATTTAATACTTGGTGGCAAAACCCTTGTTGGCAA
>JAYDZG010000013.1:2977194-2988037 GCA_034509265.1 Microcambeva bendego
AACGTACTAACCAGACAGATGTGTTTTATACGTATAAACGCTAATAAAATGGTAAAAAGAACTTGTCCGTGGTGTATCCATGCCTGATCAGGATTAGGCAGTGATAACATTGACTAGTACTAAATGAGGCATAAAACAATTGCTGAGTTTGGTGAGCTCAATCTGCAAGGCAAAACGGAAATGACTTCTTATTAAAATACATTTGTTCCAGGTTTTAGAGCAGTTAATCTAGTCACACATATTTACAACATAATAAATCTCATATAATTTATGGGCATCATCTGTTTATAAAGCCAGTTTCTTTTGCAGATGTGTTATTTAACATCTTTGGCAGGTTAATGTTTATGTTTTTTTTATTTATTCATTTATGATACCTTTGCTCTGGCTTAGAGTAAAATCACCCTATAAATATTTCATGTTGATGAATTTGGAGAAAAAATAGTAGCGGGGGTTTATAAATGTCTGCGTAAAGAAGCCCGACCAGCCAATAATGGTGGGTGAGCATAGACTGCACATCCTACAAGCACTTACTTAGTGCAACCTGGGTCATTTTCTATGATTGTTGATGAGTTTACAGATTTTTTTGGATGCAAGTCACTAAAAGCATAGAAACGTACCTGGCAACACATGTAAACACACATTCACTCACTCATTCGTTTAGAACAGGTTCATGTTTAAGGAGAGACTAAAGCATCTGTGCTGCTGTGTTTACTGATCACTACAATCATTGTTTAATTATTTATATCTAGGCATTGTATGTATTTGTATGTCCTGAAATGATTTTATGTTGATTTTAGCAATAAGTCAGAGACGCTACCATTGAGCACCAACAAGAACATTACTTGTGTTGGACTGTCACCTAATGGAAATACAGCCATACTGGTAGATGAAGGTAACTTTTGTGTTTCTGAACTGCTTGATTTGCATCATATTACAATTTACCCTAAATTTACACATGGATGTTTAACTTCATGTTTTAAATGTGCATTTTTTAAAACACGGTACTTAAAACAATTAAAATTAAATGCAAAGTGCATCTTTAATGTTTAAAATCTTAAGACATTTCAATTCATTTGAATGGTAATGTTCTGTATTTTTACTTCCTTTTATTACAGTGTGTGGATTGGCCTCAAGGCTGGAGTACATTTTATATATAGTTTCATTAATTATATATCACAAACGTCTGTTTCAGATGGTGCGGCCGTATTGGTCAGCTTGCTAACTCGAGCTGTGCTTTACAATCATCACTTTCACAATCCTGTCAGCAGCATTCGCTTTTCTCCAGATGGCAAGTAAGTTTCTTAAGCCGTGCACACAGTCCTGAACACATGCTTTATTTTTAATTCCACCATTCACATATTATTGTGTTTCTTTTTTTATAGAAAGTTTGTGGTTACTAAAGAAAATGTGGCTTTGATGTACCACGCCCCTGGGAAGAACCGGGGCTACAACGCATTCGTTCTGGACAAGAGTTACTATGGACCTTTTGATGAGACTACGTGCATTGACTGGACTGATGACGCCAAGTACATATTTACTATGAAATCTTTGAACCAAATATTAAAAAATATGTTATAAATTTCAAATTACAGTATTGACTGTACCATGTTTGCTGTCTCAGGTGTTTTGCAGTGGGGAGTAAGGACATGACTACGTGGATTTTTGGAGCAGAACGATGGGCGAATTTAATTTACTACTCTTTAGGTGGTCACAAAGATGTAATTGTGGGCTGTTTTTTTGAGAAGGACAGTTTAGATGTAAGTATTTTGGCTTGTTTCAATGATCTTGTATTTGAATGCTCAGCTTACGAATGTTCAGGGCTTGAATCTCAGGGAATGTGTATAAAAACGTTGAGATTTGCTTTAGGAAGATTCTCCTACATAAAATGTGTCTTCACAGAATGTAATGTTAGATCCTGGGTTCTGAAAGGTTCCTATGTTCATGCCATTTGACCTGACAGAACTGTTTGTTTCTGGTGCTGCAGTTGTACACTGTGAGTCAGGATGGCACCCTGTGTGTATGGGAGAGCGACACCGAACTCGACGGCTTGCTCAAAGGCCCAAAATACTCTGAACGTCAGAAAATGGCAAAAGAGAGGCAGAGACGGGAGGTGGATGCTGCTGCAGAGGAAGACGATGATGACATTGAGGAGATAATGGGGGAAGACGGACATCCGAGGGCAGAGGTGATTAAAGGGAGCGTGGATGCACCAAAAGAAGTGGAGGGCATCCAAAATGTCCGTTACAAGCAGAGAAGCAAGTAAGAAAAGCCTGTGTTTCATTTCATATCAAGTTGGTAGTCTGTATAAGTTCATTACAGTTTGCTAAAACCATGTCAGATTTCTGGAACATTCTAGTGGTCAAACAGGGCAGCTTTTTATTGGTAAATGATCTAACAATAACTCAGGATCCAAATATTGACACTTTTTTCCCTGCATAGACACTTTTTTAACAAGTCGGGCGAGTTCAACAAACTCACGGCGGCAGCTTTTCACAAGAACACGCACATTCTGGTGACTGGTTTCGCCTCTGGAGCCTTCCACCTTCATGAGCTGCCCGACTTCGACCTCATTCACTCGCTCAGGTATGTCAAGTATGCAAGTATGTTCATGACTACACTATAATGTAAGGAAAACCAAAGTATTCAATAAATCTCTATAAACTACCAAAGAACAGGAAAGAGGTTTGTTCATTTATTTGTATATTGAAAGCTAAATCTTTTTTTTTTAATTACACTATTTATCGGTACAGTACAGAACAGCCCATGTGTCAAATATACCCATGTGTCATGAAAACGGTTCTGACCAGCTGAGACATGGACATCGCAAGACATCAAAAAGAGTCCTGTGAAGATTTGGATGTTACCTGTTACCCCTACTAGACTTAATTTGTGAGGTGTATCAGAACTCTACAGTTAAAACTGTGTTCACAAGCTAGGCCACCAGCTCACCCAGCGACCACTACAGCTCTGAATGTAAAAATGCACCATGGTGTTTACTCTGACCAAAATTGTGTCTTTACAGTATATCAGATCAGCGAATTTCAACCATAGCTATAAACCCTACAGGAGATTGGATTGGCTTTGGATGTTCAGGTACAGATGCCACTTATCTCAAGTCGCCGCATGATTTTGGACTCTGATATTTGCTATATGTCTTTCAGGATGCACATAAAAACATTGACTTGTTTGACTTTGAATTCAAAGGTCTTGGACAGCTGCTGGTTTGGGAGTGGCAGAGCGAGTCCTATGTGTTTAAGCAGCAAGGTCACTTCAATAACATGGCTTCTCTGGCCTACTCTCCTGATGGACAGTATTTGGCTACTGGAGGAGATGATGGAAAGGTGAGTTCATGAATTGATTTACTGTTTTGGTTTAGATTAGGTTCTGGAGAATTTGGTGTGAGGTTTTGAGATAGGAGGAACAAAGGTTCAGTCAGAATAGCATGAAACAGTCAAGCTCATGTTGAAGAAGTAACATTATTATGCTTATGTATTCATTTTTTTGTAGCATTTTCGTGTCTGTAAGTTGGTGTTTGCATTTTTCAGGTGAAGGTGTGGAACACTATCAGTGGCCTGTGTTTCATCACATTTACAGAACACACAAGCAGCGTCACTAATGTCACTTTTACTGGCAGCGGTTTTGTAGTGGTCAGCGCATCGCTTGATGGCACCGTCCGAGCTTTTGACCTGCACAGGTAAAAATAAAAAAGAATTTAGAAAATCTAAATTTGGTTAAAATTTAGTAATTAAGTTGTCTTAATAGTGTCAAAGACTCCAATTCCATAAACTTCATTTTTTTATGGTCTGATTTTAATTTTTTTGTTCTTAGGTACCGTAACTTCCGAACGCTGACCTCTCCTCGGCCAGTGCAGTTCTCATCTCTGGCGGTGGATGTCAGTGGGGAACTGGTGTGTGCTGGAGCTCAGGACACATTTGAAATCTTTCTTTGGTCCATGCAGACTGGACGACTACTAGAGGTGTGCTTAAAATGATGCATTTACAAGAATATCTTAGAAAAATTCAAGTCATAGTTGCCCTGTGACCCGTTTATGTGTGTATGATACAGGTGCTGAGTGGTCATGAGGGCCCGGTGAGTTGTCTCTGCTTTAGTCCAGTCCAGTCAGTTTTGGCCAGCGTGTCCTGGGACAAGACAGTCAGACTGTGGGACATGATGGACAGCTGGCAGACCAGAGAGGTCCTGCGTCTCGTCTCTGATGGTAAGATTCAGAGAAGGGTAGTTTGGTCAAATCGATTGTAGTTTTTAAAGAGGTGACTGGTGTTAAGTTTTGATGTATTTTTGTCCATAAGGATGAACCTGTTAAATTCTATGTTCAAGTGGCACTGCATTGAAACTTTCGCACTCGAAAAAGAAATTATTTGTTTCTTTAATGCTTGATTCTATTTATCTCATCCATCTATCTCTAGCTTTCTACTATCTTCTATCTTAATGTAGTCATGTCAATGGGTATCAAAATTTACTATCATTGTCCCCCAGGTTTAGCAGTAGTGTATCGTCCGGATGGTAAGGAGTTGGCCGTGGCCTCTCTCGATGGTGAGATCACGTTCTGGAATCCACAGACAGCGGCTCAGACTGGCTCTATCGCCGGACGTCATGACCTGCAAATGGGTCGTAAAGAGACTGACAAGATCACGGCCAAGCAGTCAGCCAAGGGCAAGTGAGTAAAACCTACCACTCAGTGCTTGATCTCTAAAATGCTCTTTCCAGAGACATGCCTCCAACTGAACACTTCAAGAAGAAGAGACATCTTCAGAGATCATGGATTCAGAAGATGAAGAGGAAAATATGATACTGAACGACTTCTATATTTTTTCACAAAATATAATTTAATAATGTAACATTTGGAAATTGGTTGACTAAAATCCATTAAAAAGTTCAGTGTGTATAGGGCAGGTTTAACTTAAGTTCCCCGATTTCCTTTTTAGGACCTTCACTTCACTGTGCTACTCTGCTGATGGTGAGTCCATGTTGGCTGGTGGCCAGTCAAAGTTTGTCTGCATCTACCACATCAAGGAGCAAATCCTCATGAAGAAGTTTGAAATCTCCTGTAATATGTCGCTCGATGCGATGGAGGTATGAACTTATCTGCTCCTGATTACAGCACTGTAATAATAGCAGTTGATTTCTTCTTTTCCAGTACATTCCTGGTGACTTTCATTTCTGACAGTGGACATTTTTATTTGTCTCCATGTCAGGAGTTCCTGGACAGGCGTAAGATGACCGAGTTTGGTAGCTTGGCGTTAGTGGACGAGGGTGCGGGAGATGGAGATGGAGTTGAAATGAGCTTGCCTGGTGTTAAAAAAGGTGAGCGGGTATTCTAAAAATGTACTATTGTGTGAACGATTACTGACATGCTACTTAAATGGAAGGTTTGAATGCCTTTATTAAGCTTTTAAAAGCTTTCTTTCTTTTATCTCCACTAGGGGACATGAGCTCACGTCATTTCAAGCCAGAGATTCGTGTTACTTCTCTCCGCTTCTCCCCCACTGGTAAGTTTTATTGTTGATTTTAGTTTAATCATTGGTTTTACAATTGCTTTATTCGGGTCGGTGATGCAGTGGGTCACAGTTTTCCCCCGAATCACTAGGCCCAGTGCAATAACAACCCATATACGCCCCTGTCATCTTGGAAGTGTGGTTAGATGAAAGCGGACATTGGATTTGATCTTTTTTTTATCCCCCGCTTTTTTTTTTATCAGGTCGCAGTTGGGCTGCAGCCTCCACAGAAGGTTTGCTGATTTACTCTCTAGATGCCTCATTGGTGTTTGACCCCTATGACCTGGACATGGACGTCACACCAGCCAGTATCAGACATAAGTTGAGAAAAAAAGAATGGACTCCCGCCATCGTGTTAGCGTTTCGTCTGAATGAAACGGCTCTGATCGTAGAAGTGCTAGAAGCTGTGCCTCATGACCAAAGTAAAGATAAACTTTATTCTATATTAATCTACATTTGTATACTATTCAATGTAACGTTCAGTTCGTAATATCTAACATTGCGATAAAATAAGAACATTTCTAAAATATGTACATCATGAGATTTTAAGGTAATAGCGTTCATTCTTTTGCTAATTTAGCTGAAGTGGTGGCTAGCTCCCTGCCAGATGTGTATGTGGAGAAGCTTCTGCACTTTCTGGGTTCATCTCTGGAGAAATCCAGACACTTGGAATTCTACCTCACTTGGGTGAATCACCTTCTCATCATACACGGACAGAAACTGAAGAACAGGTAAGGAGAACAGCTTACAGTGCCGTGCACTCCATAAAGAAATCACTACCAGGAGTTATTTATGTCGTGGACCATACTTGTGTCATGACAATAAATGGACACGCTTGTCACAGTCAGGAAGTTGATGGATTTCAGTGACAGAATGATTAGAGGATGTGAGTGGATCAACATAGCGAAGAGCCTGAAGCTGTGGAAGTACAGCTGTTCACTCATGAACATGAGGACTCACTCTAAGCAAGAAACTTTGCTATAGTTTTTTTGAGTAATTACTGAAACAAGCTGATTTGTGTCTTGTGAAATTCCTAAGTGTTTATAATTGGCTTCAACTGTTTAATTTCTTGGCTCTGGTGGTCGCAACTATCATTTGTAACGATGTCATGGGTTCGTGCTTTGTTTAAGTGGTTGCTTCATTTAGTTTGTTTGTTTACATTCACGTTGCTCTATAAGAATGTTGTGCGGCTTGTATAGACTCATTCACACTGCCTACCTTATCAAAGTTGAGGTGCATACTTGATTGACAGGTCATCAGCCATACTTCCAACAATACAGCAACTAATGAAGAGCATCCAGAGACACCATGATGATCTGTCCAAGCTGTGAGTCTGTCATGAACATAAAACACAATACTGCACGTTAACAAATGAGTTGTTGAATAATGACTATTTTAAAACTGAATGTTCTTCTTAGCTGTGACTGGAACATATACACCATGCGCTACGCCATAGCTTTGGCCAAGCAGAAGGGTGTAAAGAGGACAGCAAATGACTCACTTGATCAAGAAGAAGAGACATCATCAGAGATCATGGATTCAGAAGATGAAGAGGAAAATATGATTACTGAATCACTTCTGGTGGAAAACTGATCACTGGACTGTAGTACATATACCTACCCTTTGTTAGTGAGGAGGAGAATTGAACCCATGTTTCGTACTTTAACATGTTTAAGCAGAATGCTGATCCAAACCTGCTTAAAATCTGATTAAAGTTCTGGAGATTTTTGTATTTGAACTTGGTTTATTTTCCATCTTTCTCCAATCTTAACACAACCATGAATTTTTAGACTACAAAAAAGTCAGTAAACTTTCTATGGGATCCTACTTTTGTCTTTAGATCAGATTAACAAAACCACAAAAACAACCAAATATTAAATCCACCATTTTAATTTGCATCAAAATTTCATTTTGAATAGATTGCATGCAAATACAAAATACATATTTGTACATAATGAGAAAAATGCTAAGATATTCTGTCTCAAATAGAGTACTGGACATGATATTTCAGGCCATCAATCACCTTGTACCAATATTAATTACAAATTGATGTACTTTACCTGACATCAACTACATTAGACTTGAAGTTGAAAAATCCCAGATTTTAACTTACTTATCGTACATATTCTGCTAAGTTGCATAAACAGTGCATAAACCTTGTTAGAGGTGAATAGTAGTGTACTAAAATTATCCGGTACACTATCTGAGACATGGTTTCAGTAACACTGCTATGTGCCGTAACGGCGTGAGAATCAATTCAAGTACGGTGGAAAACATAAATTAAAAATACATATTAATATATTAGAAAGTCAAACATCACGCATGTTTAAAAAGTACCTTGTACAAATCTACAGTAAATTACAAAAATGCCCTTTAATGACACATCAAACTGATTGGTGTTAACATGAAGTGCTGCCTAAAACACCGACATCAATTCCCTAATTCGGTGGCATTTAACCTTCTAAAGCTTCGACACACAAAAAAAAAAGAACAGCAATGAACGGACAGTAATGAAAAATGTCTTCACTAGTATTTGAACCTTGAAGTATCTGTAAACTTGACGGCTTTGCTAATCAGCAGTAGGATTGGTCAGAAAATGTACTGGAGGCACACATGGCATTAGTTTTAAAATTAAGTATGTTTTTAACGCCGGATGCCCTTCCTGACACAACCCTTCTTATTGGTTTATGCATCCTGGTGGTTCGGTACAATTCAGTGTATCCAATTAACCTGACTGCATCGGGGAGAACATTCCTGGACCGCACTGCCTGGGGATCGAACCCATGACCTTGCCGTAACAGTGTTTTATTTTCCCAGGATTACCTTCCCAACTAAACCTTTTTTTTATTTCTTTGGGCATGGGTCTGCAGTAAGTGCTCTGATAGGTGTCCTGGATCTTAATGCACTTCCTATGGCTAGGACTTGGGTCCAAGATACAGAAGGCAATTAAGAGTGAAGGTTAATTCAACCTAAACCTCAAACTTTAGCGCTTTGCCACTGCCAGCTACCCACTGAGCCACAGTGACACCCAAATCTGAATCGAATTTTTAATCTGAGGCTGTGTATTTATACTCAGACTTCTATTTCATGTCGGAGTAATTCGAGTCAGCGTTTATGAATCGCTTTACTCTGCTGAGATGGTTTGATTCTCTTTTACATTTAAAACTTAAATCAGCTATTTGAATGGATGTTTTGATGGTTCACTTTCAGCTTAATTGCCTGTTTAGTACCCACTCTGACAGCAAAAGCCGTCTAACTGTTACAAACAATTACATCCAAGCTTCTCTGGAACACTCAATCTAGATGACACAGCAAAACATCAGGACGTGTAATGTACACCAAAAAGACTAGAATTCTAGAGTCCCAGTTTTACTGTAAAGCTAGGACTTTCTGACAGCAGGATTCACAGTATTTTGACTTTAACATGACACAGTAAAACAGTTCTGCTGTCAACATGACACAGTGTGTAAAAGCATATTTGATTGATTGATTATCTGTTCGGTCGCAGCCGACTCTCGGTCACTTGATGGATCATTGAGCCATGAAGTATTTCGGCAATGATAGTGGAGTAGTTTGCCATTGCTTTCTCTACCCCTCCCCACTGATTCCAGTTACACGGCTGGGTAAACCTACAGGACGATTCAGTGTCTCCAATTAACCTGGTAGCATATCTGGACTGTGGCAGGAAACCGGAGTACCCAAAGGAAACCCACGGGGAGAACATGCAAACTCCACACAGAAAGGACCGAGATCGCCCCACCCAGGGAGCGAACCCAGGACCTTCTTGCTCTGAGGCAACAGTGCTACACACTAAGCCACCATGCCACCATAAAACCATATAAGGGTGAGGGTGGGGATGTCAAAGCGCTGAAACGAATCGTGTTTCACAGTGGATTTAAACCCTGTGAGGTCCTGCCATTTGTAAATGGTGATGAAAATGGTGAAAAACTATCAGAATGAGGTGCAGGATAAAGCCATTTCACTCAGACAGAAATAACTGAGCCGTCTGTCCTGGTACCCTAAACAACATGGACTTTCAGCGTGCCACATTTTAGTGTAGGTGTCCTAATGATTTGGCTAATTAGTGTATGTGAACCATATGGGTTGCCAGATACTTTGGATGAACAACACTAAACCACACGGTTTATAAATTATGAAAACAAAGAAACGTTAGAAGGAAAAACAATCCTTTTGTTCAGATGCAGCTGCCAAATATTTCCTCTGGTGGACTGTGCAAAAAAGGATGGCAATGCGTAATGGGTACCCAACTGGTCATCTATGCCAACTTTATGGTCTGTTGACTACTAGAATATATTATACACAGTGAGATCAAGAGCTTAGCAGCAACCGCTGGAATGTCCAAGACTGCATGTGGAGCTTCATGACAGAGTGACAAGACACTGCACCATGGTCGCAGCTGAAGGACGTACCAGGGACCGTAACGCCATCCATCATCCTCCAACGCTGAAGTGAATTCCAGTCTACTTGTGGCCTGTTTAAGGAAAAACAAAATAAATATAAAGACTTTTCTTAACACTGTATGAAACTGTTTGCACAGTCTGAGTGGTACAGATGGATGTCTGTGTCCATATACAGACCCAGAGACTCGGATTTGAGAGGTATGTCATGTAGGCACAAAAGCTAGCCTGTTAGGATTCACAATAAACAATGAGGACAGCCAGCTGCTGGACTGACCACATATTTTTGTACCATTTAAAAATAACTACCCTGATTATTTTATTTTGTACAAATAATTTTGGGACCTAAATTTGTGTAATAATGGCTATATGTGACAATCCTGATAAAAATCCTGGACAGTTGGGTCATTGATCAAGGCCCTTAACCCTTAATTGACTTAATTGTATACAATCACAGCCATTAGTCAATTTGAAGCAAAATGCTGGAAATGTAAATGTTCTCAGATCTCTACAGTCTTCACAGTGGATCATTTGTCCAAATAAGATTTGGCTGTTTTTAGAAGGATTACCTTCCCAACTAAACCTTCTTTTTTGATTTCCCTGGGCGTGGGTCTGCAGTAAGAGTACTCTGATATGTGCCCTGGATATTTATGCACTTCCTATGGCTAGGTTCAACACCAGGTTCAGGACTTGGGTCCAAGATACAGAAGGCAATTAAGAGTGAAGGGTAGTTCAACCTAAACCTCAAACTTAAGCGCTTTGCCACTGCCATTTTATTACCTTAAAATGTTTAATATATGGACAGTACACACCCATGTTCCCACATATTTGACGCCTATATTTCCATGCACTCAGACACACATTTTGCATTCTGACAGGAATCACATGCAGGCAATAAAAGAAATGAAAGGA
>JAYDZG010000013.1:3012333-3024797 GCA_034509265.1 Microcambeva bendego
CCTGAAGACGAACATCCAGTTTCAATAAGATTCTACACCCAAAGCAAAAATAATTAAATCTCTAATAAGTTTTGGAGATTTGTACCTCATTGCTATTTCCTCTGCAACTTTGTCGTTTTCTTTGACAAATTGGAGCAGCTCCCTGAAATGAAAAACACATTTGTAACTGAATATGCCAGTATTTCATGCTTCTCTTTAAACAATTTCCCACAAATTATGTTTTATGTGATTTATTTAGCATGGTTAAAATATAAAATATAAACACCCAATTATATTATATATAACATTTATATTAACATGAAGTGGAATGGTTTTATTTCACTCCTGTTGAAATTTCTATTTTAGGAGCTTATTTACACTAAGCAAGGTTACGTAACCATTGTTACAGCATTGTGTGCTAATCATTGTGTGCATTTTCTGGGCCTGGATAAGAATGAAGAGGGCACCTGAGGTCAGAGAGATCTTGTTTGACTGGAATGTAGTGAACCCAGGGTTTAAGCTGTGCATAGAAAAACTCCAGCCACTCCTCCCCTACGTGGAACACCAGAGAGCCACAGAGGAAAAGGTGCTTGAAGCGGAAGCTGGCTGCTACCCCTCGAAAATTGAAAAGGTATCTGAAATGGGTGAAGGGGAGAGAGTGCAAAAAACATGAAGCTTCTACCATCTCACCATGTAAGAACGCATAAATGAACTATTAATACAACACTGAATTCTCTGAGAAGAGTTTCATGTACATACACAGTGCATGATGCTTCTTGTTTCATTTTTAAAATGTGATAATTCATTTATGCGAGCAAAATCATGGCCAGTAAAAAAGCGTCTTTGTATACAGACAAAGAATTGATATTTATTTATCATTTAAGATATATACTATTACATATTACTGCTTTTTATGGCTGTTGAAGCCCTACTCTGCTTTTACACAAGTACAAATACATTTATAAACAAATACTTGCTTGTATTCACAGTGATCAACCAGTGCAATTTCTGTGGCTGGAGATTTTCCCAGAGTGTCCTGATGGACAAAACAGAAGAACATACTGGGAATTTACAACAGGGAATATAACAACGTCTGTCCATTAGCCACAAACATTTAGCCTGATGAAACTTAATGTTAGTCAGAGAAACCTTTTCAGACTTCCAAGCCTGGTTTTTGGTGTACTCAGCATCGACCAGGTTTGGATCTTCTCTGGAGAGCAGAATTAAAGGATCTCTCTCTGGACTGGTCCTGGTTTGGTTAAAAGAGAAGTTCAGAAAACATTTTAAACACAGTCATGATACATCAAACTTACATAAAGGACGTGTGTGTGTGAGTGAGAGAGGTGAAATAATAAAGCTTTTACTCACCTGGAGCCTCTGAAAAAGGCTTTGGGATTCTTTTTCTTCCAAGGCCACCGAGCTGCTGATCTAAAAGAAAAAACATACGTTTTCTGTTAAACACTTATAAAACAGTATAACAAATATAATTATTTTCATTACAGATGGACATTTATCCGCTCTGCTATTAGAATAGCTGTTTCATGAAAAAGAACAGTATTTGAATCTAAAACAAAAAGATTTACCAACTTAATTTACAAGTAAATTGTTTAAGTAAATTAGAACCAGATTCTTTGAAAAAGTGTGTATCGGCATTTCTCAATGTTTGAGCAAAAGTGCACAAACCTTTAAGCAAATTCTAAAACGCAATGTTTTAAAACATATATTCTGCAAATCTCAGCCACCACAGCCTTATAGGGTGACAAAATGTTGTTTCACTTATTCCCTTTACAGATGCTTTCTAAGAAACTCACTTTTTCAGATCTTCTCTCATCAGGTCCCAGCGACCCAATCCGGTAGGGTAAATGGGCCAGACTGCAGGTCCTCCTTCCCAAAACGTCCATGCGGGATACATGATGTCTTGATAATCTGGTGTCTATAAAACAAATTTGTGCTAAGCATTAGTTCAGTAATTTTACCCCAGTCATGATTCTTGTTGTAGTTGGATTTAAGATCTATTAGTGTCAGCGCTTCTCACAAAATAGTAAAACAGCAAAATTTAGGTGGAATTGTCATGTTACTAGTTTTGCAAGCTGGCTAAGGAAGAGGTAATCCAGGGCAGAAATTTTGAACCTGCCTGAAATGGAGTCTCGATGAACTCAGCATCACATTAGGAGAGACATGCTTTGCTTTCCAAGTCATGGATTGCCATTGTTAATACAGCAAAACTACAGAGGAAGCAATTATACTGTGATAATGAATCTTCAGTCCTTTTCCCCTTGAATTCACATCATGCATGTGTGTGTACCAGGCCGGTCAATTTGAACAATTTGTAACTGTATCCATCAATCTCTCTTCCTTTTTTGATAGAGGTAGTATAGATAAAATAATAAATAAGCAACCCAATAATAATAAACTTAAAAAAAGACATACTTCAGACATACTTTGCTAAATGAAAGTACAGGCAGTGCCGGCTGAACCCACATGGGCACTTGTGGATAGTCTCTGACGTTGATTACGATGTCCATGTCGGGTAACTTTTCGATCACTTTGAGAATAAAATGCTCCACTCCACTGCACCTGCAAACAAAATGAAAAAGTGTTATAAATATATTCACAGGATAACTCAGAGTAGCCAGCATTAAGATAAATATCAAAATATACTGATGTGCCATTGATTCCACTAACCTTGCTGGGAACATGCATTCTGGTTCTCTGTACAGCTTGTGTTTGATGATCTGGTAATGTGTGCCAACACCACGCCGGATAGTATCCAACATCAGATCCTTGGAGATACCCTCTCCAAAAGGTTTTAAGTCCTGTTTTAGGACACTGAAACAGCATTGCACTAAAAGTTAAATGTGGCTTATTCAAAGAAGAAAAACATCAGAATTAGACTACATTTTCATACGATGACTTAGTAAAATCTTAAACCAAACACATTAAATGATAACTATTCTCCAGGCTATGTGGAAATACTGGGTACAGGGCAGATATATGGCATTGCAAAACAAAGCCAATGACAATATATGCTGTTTTTTAAAACCACTTTGATTTCACACACAGTGGAATTTGTCCTCTGCAATTAAATTCAATATGTGCAGTGAAGCAGTTAGGGGTTGGGTGTCTTGCTCAAGGGGACTTCGGTCGTGACCTGTAGTGATAAGCCCAGTTCTCAAACCAGCAGGCCACAGCTGGCCCTTTGGAGGTACATAGAAAAACAGACGTACTTGGATAACACTTCATAATGCCCGAAGTCTTCTCAAGTTTTCTCTCCCTACAACCTTATATCATCAAAACAGCTTTGAATTTCAAAATAAAATGTACCTGGTGTGGCAGCTGCATTTCTCCTGACTGCATGGCTGGTAACTCTGAAGAGACTCTGAAACTTTAGTTATGTGTTTCTGCCATGGTGACCCTGAATAGAAAACATGTACTCGGTTGTAACATGTAGCTGAACCAGGATACAACAACCTATACATACTAAAATAATACACACATATAGAATCAACAAACTCCACTTCTTAATGCATTTCTTGTATAAACACACAGAACAGAATTAATATTATCAAACCAAACAGTTTAACTCTAACTGTTAGTACCATTCAGTATGAACTACTGATTCTGGGCTGAGCTGTTATTGCTCCTAGGCGTGAATATGGGAAAGCATTGAGGCCCTTCAAATAGTGCTTAATTCGATAAAGCACTATTCATTTGTTCGAAAGTGACAAGTTAGAAAGTCCTAAGCAGCTCTGGTCCAGTATGACCCAATGAAAATACCCTGACAGCATGCTTGATTTATGTAATGTAAGCTGAATGCTCTACTTGAAAGTGATGTCTACATAATTTTAGACATGCAGGAGAAAATGTAAGACAAGATTAAAGGACACAACTTGACAGATCAGCATCAGAGCTTAGAGCCACTTATTACATACTAAATAGTATGTACAAGCAATGAACAATGGTCTTGTTAAGAATGTAGTACATACTACTGTAGTACGTACATACTGCATACCCTACTAGTAGGGTAGTACGCTGATAAGGCGCCACTCGGATGTGTTTTAAATATAGGCAATCATATGTAGCACGGAGTAGCAGAGCACAAGAGAGTCTGAGTTTTAATTGCCACAACACGTTTAAATGGATGCATTGTTTATTTAATAAATATTGAACACTTGACAAAACGGAACGAAAACAAATGAGTGCTAATAGTAACTAGCCAGCCCCTAAGAAAAGAATGAAGAGGCCGTATCCCAAATTCCACAAAAGCATTCGCCAATGGCGTTTATAGCCATTTCGTAGACGCAATATTTAGGACACTTATATAGGGAATACGACGCTATTTGGGACGCGCCCCGCCATGTAAAGTCGTTCGAATTGAACTACTGTTTTTTAATTGAAAAAAGGATCTCGGATCAAATGAACAACTATAAATGACTATAAACACTGATGAGTCGCGTCATTACAGCGCTTACCTTTATCAGCGAGGCTAAACCCTGGTTTATTAAGAAAGAAAAGGAAAAGCGGCAAGAACAAGAAGAGCAGTTCCATGTTGTTTTGCATAGATGAGTAGAGACTACAAAACTTCATCGTTCACTCGATTCTCGACTCGTTTGGTCTTAGTTTAAAGTCTCGGCTTGTACCCGAGGTGGCGCTCTGTTCATATTTCCTAGTTAAGACTGAAATACTTGAATAAATAAATTCAATTTAGCGAATTGTATTTCACTAAAGTAATTTAGTTAAGTTAATTATCCGGATAGGGTAACTTGTACGTTAATTCTGAGGGTTTTGTATTTAAAAAGTGACAATCAATATGTGCCTACCAAAGCATCTAGTACATCAAAAGTAGTTCTACATATTCTGCTACCTTAATCTTTCATTTTCTACTCATTCAATCAGTGTCAAAAGTATTCCCAGTGGTGTATCCAGCTGTCCTCATTTTCATTAGCACATCATCTATATTTATCTGCGAAACAAAGGCCCTACTTAAAATGGTTTGAGACTCAAGGGAATCAATCTAGTTTTCGGTTAAGCTGTTACATCTTCCCATCTCTAGTGTGCAGGATCTAGCAGCCAGTTCTGACATATAAGCCAGATGAATTGAATGCTTAATTTGCATTTATTACTTGAACTGTAATTTTACATTACAATTTATTTCTTGGTGTCATACCCTTTATTTTCTGGTGATATGCTGCATTTTTGGCTTCTCTTTTTCTCTTTTTCACGTCTTCTCTTAAGTGGGTCTGCAGAAGAAGGCTTGGAGTTCCCAAGCTTTGATGGCAAGGACCGTGTGCTGGACATTAATGAGCGTAACTACAAAAGGGCCCTGAAAAAATATGACATGTTGTGCTTGCTGTATCATGACCCACTGCCAGCCAACAGGGAACTCCAGCAGCAGTTTCACATGAGGAAGTTGGTACTGGAGGTAAGGTCTGATGAATGAAAAATGAAAGAAAATCCAGGATTGAGGACAACTAGTTAAAAAATATACTATTTTTTCCTATTTCATTCATTGTAGTTTGCTGCCCAAATCCTGGAAGACAGGGACATAGGGTTTGGAATGGTAGATTCACATAAAGATTCCAAGGTGGCAAAAAAGCTGGGTAAGACTTGTCAGGAAATCTGTTTAACTCATGTTATTCCTAATGCTGTTCTTGCTGAGCAGCTGAGTAAGTCAGATTAAGTTTAAATGAACACGGGCATTCTTGTGTACTGTTGTTTATTGCTAGGACTGGAGGAAGAGGGAAGCATTTATGTCTTTAAGGATGAGCGTGTTATTGAGTTTGATGGTGAGCTTTCTGCAGATACACTGGTGGAGTTCCTGCTAGATGTGAGTAGAAAGAACTATAACTGTCATTTGACACGGTATCCTGTCATAAACACCAAATAAACATTTAATGGTAGCATTACATCTCACCAATCGATGTTCTAACTGCGGGATGTTTCAAAATGGTGTATTTTGTTCTATAGCCATTTCTCTTTTATTTTTTATTCTAAATGGGTTTATATTTAAAAATACAATCAAGTTTTTCTTGTTTATATGTGATCTGTAGAAAGGGGACATACATACATACATATAGTCACATGGTGTGGAGGAACTCCAGTCACCAGCACAGAGCCCTGACCGCAACTCTATTAAACACCAGTGGAATGTATTTAGGTCCTTCAGTACACAGACCTCCAAGAAGAGTGGAGGCTGTTATAGCTGCAATGGCAACTCGCCTTGTATTATAGATTATAAAATGTATTTAAATCAATGAGATTGCTTGTAAGCATAGCTATGACTTGATCATTGTTAAAATAAGATTTGCGTTTGTGTGATGTACGTTAATGTGTGAGCTGTAGCTGTCGGAGGATGCAGTGGAGTTAATCAGTAACCCTATGGAGTTGCGTGCTTTTGAGAGGATGGATGAAGACATTCGTCTTATTGGCTACTTCAAAGGCAAAGATTCCGAATGTAAGTCTTGTAACTACTGCATCCTTACAGTAGTATGTAGCTATAAAACATTACTACCATGACTTGTGCATAAACATACAGAAAAATAGTCTGAGTGGCATGCATTGTATAAATTGAAATCGTAAGTCACCTTCAATTTAACTCATATCAAAGGTGAGATCAAATACTCCCCTGATGTGACCGTGAACCATATTCTCATGAGCCGTCCTACACCTGAGGGCTTTTTCTGCTCATCCAGACCGTCTCCCCAAATTCCTACAGACACACCTTCACAGAATCTCACCATTTTCTCACAATTATATATTTTTAGATTGCTGTCACTGTCCCACATTCCTTCTGTTCTTATCCAAATCTTTCTTTTCAGATTATAAAGCTTTTCAGGCTGCTGCAGAAAGATTTCAACCCTATGTAAAATTTTTTGCTACCTTCGACAAAGGGGTGAGTGAACTCTCCATTTGAAGAGAATGCAATACACTTTTACTCAGTGGTTTTAATGTTTCAATTTTAGCCAACTCAAGTGATATAAAGAATGTTCAACCCGACTGGTGAAGCGAGCTCATCTCCAGAACTGAACTGAAACTAAATTGCAATTTGTCATGGATTGACTCCAGGTTGCTGAGAGCACTTCATTAGATACTAGCAAAGCCTGCAGCGTTTGGAGAGGTTCCTTGTGATTGTGTTCTGCTACAGGTGGCGAAGCATCTCACTCTTAAGGTGAATGAAGTGGATTTCTACGAGCCTTTTATGGACGAGCCTGTCACCATACCAGGCAAACCCAATTCAGAAAATGAGATAGCGGATTACATTAATCGGCATCGGAGGTAAGCCAAGTAAAATTTATTTGTATCCAATGTTATATTACATAGGTGAAATGCTATGATAATTAAATAATATGAGAAAGGTATTTTTATGTATGATGCCTGGATAGTTGTTTGTCTAAGTAAAAGCCTAGCAGTTAAGGTACTGGACTTACAATTTAAAAAGTTGTTGATTCAAATCCCACCACTGCCACATTCATTTTTTTCCAGGCCAACCCTGAGGAAACTACGTGCAGAGGACATGTTTGAAACCTGGGTAAGGTAAAAAGCACATTTACAGATTTAGGTAGAGGCTGGTACAAATATACATATGCATTTCGCTTACTCAGGAGGACGACATGGATGGCATCCACATTGTGGCTTTTGCTGAGGAGGAGGACCCAGGTCTGTTTTTGCAAATTGTATTTAAAATAAATCTGATATCTGATCACGTTTCATTTGCTGAGATGGGAACATATACAATAGTGATATATTATTTTAGATGGGTATGAATTCCTGGAGATCTTAAAAGATGTGGCCAGGGACAACACCAAGAACCCAGATCTAAGCATACTGTGGATCGACCCTGATGACTTTCCCTTGGTAAGACATTTGAACATGTGGTGACTTTTGCTGAAGATAATCAGTCTGTGTTCTTGCTTACATTTTAATTTGTTACTTTCCTACTTAGCTGACTGCTTACTGGGAGAAGACCTTTAAAGTGGACCTGTTTAGACCTCAGATTGGTGTGGTCAATGTTACAGATGTGAGTTGTCCAAAGCACTAAACATCCAATAATATACCCCATAACAAATTGTATGAATGCAAACCTGTCTGCATTTTTTACAAATTCCCAGACACACACTTCAAAGTCCTTTAAAAAGCTTTCTCAAAGTAGAGGCGGTCACAAACAGTGTGCCAAATCTATAATATTGTCCAGTTTTGGAATAGCCTGTCCTTTAATCTAACATATTTTAGCCTCATAGTGCTTAGAAATGTTTATCTATGTCCTGGAAGTAAAACAGCGAATGTGAAAATAAGGTGAACATAAACTGAATGTGTTTGACACCCGACAGGCAGACAGTGTGTGGTTGAACATGCCCAATGATGAGGCTCTACCCACAGCTGAAGAGCTGGAGGACTGGATCGAAGATGTCCTCTCAGGAAAGGTCAACACAGAAGATGATGACGTTGATGATGATTATTTGGATGATGATGAACAGGGTGATGATGATTATTATCGTGATAATGACAGTGATGATGATGGAAATGATGATGATGACTATGATAATGAATGATCGACTGAGTGGTTGACTTTGGAGTTTGTTTATGTATTGCAGATAGATAGTTAATCAGAAGTTTTTCATTAGATGTTTAGAATGTGGGCATCACCACAAATCACATTTCTTAACCATTCATTTTATTAATAATTATATAAATAACAAAAAATAATTACCCCCCCCGCCACACACAATTTACCATAAAATATTAGTTCATATTAGGGCCAGTTGTAGCCTAGTGACTAAGGTACTGGACAAGTAATCTGCAGGATGTTAAAAATACACCAGAATGCAGGAAATGCATCTAATTCATTAAAAAACGCCCCAGGTGTAGAATTAGTAGGGTTAGTAGGATCGAGCTTATTTTAAACTTAACAGGTAACTTATTGCATAAATAGAGTTATGTTTGTTAGATGTATGTTATTTCTTTCCACACTTATATAATAACTTATTTACAAATATAATATGATGTTTAAATCTTGTCCTTTTATTTTTTACAGTTTGCATTTGATTATTTCTATGACCAATGTATTTAATTTCACTGCAATATTGTACGTTTACACACACACACACACACACACACACACACACACACACACACACACACACACACACACACACACAGTGTAAATTTAGATAACAATTGGAACAGTGAATAAGCTTGGTTTGGTGAATAAGCTTCTTTTGACTGAATGAACAGCAAAAATCTCAAAAAAGCCCAGAGGACTAAAGTGGAAAGAAGAAAGCAAGTCTGTGTCCATTCAGTAATAAGCCACTGGGGGACACATGTAGCATTATGATTGGAATGGGCCAGCAGCAATGGACTAAATATGCAATAGTCCATTGCTTCCCTCTACAGGCTTACTGAAAAATAGCACTGACATTTCAGTCTGACTAGATGGGAAAAAGTGAATGCTCAGTGTTCTGGAATAAGATGTGCAAAAGGTTAACCACAGGTTAATTGTCAGTTGTCCACACATCTGGGCCATAAAAAAGACAAAACATTAAGAAAAAAATCTAAATACTGCAAGTAAACCCTACTGATTAGAAATTAAACTCAAACGGAGAACAAATAGTTAACCTGATTATGATAATACACATTTTTATTTATTATTATCATTTTTTTTTACAAATGGTTGTGAGTGTTGTGAGAATAGCATAGAACCAGGTATATAGATGTCGGCACTTCATAGCCGGAGGTGAGAAGTTTTGAGTTGTTACTAGAGCTTTGAGTAGAAATCAACAATTTGTGCACATGTTCATCAATACAAGCAAAAACCGTCACATTAAGGGTTCATACAGTATAAAGAACACCAGTGATCACCGTTAGCTTGTTTAAAAGGCTTTTTGCATTGTCAACAGTATAAAAAAATAACATTTGCGATTTCTTTTAGTAACAAACATACTGTACATGATGCACATGGAAGAAGAGTAAAATCAATATCTTATCGAAGAAGTTCTGATTGATTCTGTTTTGTGCCGGTCAGTAGGGGTGGAGACGCTTTTATGAATATTCTCTGTAATGAACTGTTCCACCCTGGTGTGAAAACACAATAAACAGCTTTTTTATTTTGATACCTTTCTGTGTATGTTGGCTCAATGTGTAGCACTGTCGCGTCAAGGTCCAGCAAGGTTCTGGGTTCGATTCCCAGATGGGGTGGTCCCGGTCCTTTCATTGTAGAGTTTGGATGACTGTGTGGTTTTCACCCACAATTCAAAATATACAGTCCGGTTAATTGGAGAAACTGAACTGTCTAATAGGTATTTACCTACTAGGATGTGTAAACCGTTGTAGTGCTTATTCCAAGCCCGGATAAATAGGGAGAATTGTGTCAAGAAAGACATCTGGTACAGAATGCTATTTCTACTGGTCTTCTGTATTGAATATCATTTAGGGTCAGGGGTAGCTTAGGGATATACCTATGCTAGGAAGCCACTGTTGGGTCCTTGAGAAAGACCTTTAACCCTTTCTACTCCAGGGGCACCGTACGATGGCTGACCTGTGCTCTGATCGCAGCTTCCAAACAAGCTGGGATAAGAAAAAACAAATTTCTTTGTACTGTACATCTGTAGGTGTAATTACAGATAAGTGTTCTATTCTGTTCTATTCTATGACTTTAGAACCACAGTTCATTTGTGATTCAGTGCTTAATTTTATAAGTCGGGTAGGTGTCAGCATCAGAATGGGAGTCAAAGTTGTGGCCAACATTATTGGAATCCTTAAATAATAATGACACCATGTAAAATATCTCCTGAAATAAAGTGTTTAGTGAAACTGCTAGGATAGATCATATTCACATCATATCAAACCCTGAACGCCTGGGTGGAGACGCAGTCTGATGAGCCAGCCCACAACGGCTCTGAGTTTGGATCTCGCAGCTGTGCTACTGACCGACATTAACAGAAACATAGTTTTGGATTTGGCACCTGTCTGTATTTGAATCCTACAGTATGTCTGTATGTGGTCGAATTGATTTGTAATAACTGACAAATGGAAACATTTGTAAAGCATCTCTCAAGTCGATGAGAAAATCTAAAAGTATTTTGTAACCAGCAAAACACAAAAAAAACTTGTATGCATACACACAGACACCAACACCCCACATGTGTACATCTGTATGTGTGTTAAACGATATTGCAACACGTGGGTAACAGTGATAAACAGAGCACCGATTCAGTTTATGTTCACAATTTTGAAGCGTGTGGCATATTCCTTGTGACAGTGAAGGATTCATCAAATTCTTTAATGCTACAGAAGTTCTGGCGCCCACTTAGATGCCAACATGGGTCATGTCCAAGTGGTCCAGGGCTCTGGTTTTCAGTGCATCTGCCCGGTGGCGTGGCTTGTTTCATGATGGCTCGTACATAATCATGAGTGGTCCACTAAAAAAGTTCAATCAAGCCTCAGAGGTTAAAAAACAACTTTAGTCACGTCATATCCTCCCTCATCGTAGTTGTTTTAGTACATTTAACCATTCTTGTTTCTGTTAAAATGTCCACTCGATTCATTCATAAACCGACCAAGTAATATATTCCAATAAATGTTACATAGATGTGTACGTATATATTATATATGCATATATCAAATAAAAAATAAAAAACCTCAAACCCTAAAAAAGAAATTAAAAAAGCTTGGAAGTGACCAAAACCAGAGCTCACGTTAATCCAGATGTTTGTGCTACACTGAAGTCTCTGACTGTAGTCGTAGGACAAACTTGTGTGACTTGGGGTCGATGAACTCTTCAGACAGATTGATGTACGGGATTTTCTTGGTCGTGACCACCAGGCTAAAGTCTACGTTCTTAAGAAGGAAGACGGTTCCGTCCTTGAGGCCGCTTGTCACCGATGCCTCGCTAACGAGTGTCCACTGGCGACCGAACCAACACCCGCGCCCGTACTGTAGCGTCGGACCCGGAGTCAGGTAGCTCTCAAGAAACGCCTGCACCAGAACACAAAATAAAGAGATTTTAGTCATCTAGTCTCTTCGTGAATGCACAAACTGTCAAGTTCTTGATAGCGTTTGCTTTAATTTTTAAGAAATTCCATAAAATCTTTCTCAACACTGTCTTGACTTTCAAGTGACAAACAATTACAAACTTAGATGCACAGAGGAGTTTTAGGAGTTTTAGCAGGTCAAATACCGATCCCTCGGGATCTATAAAGTTCCATCTCAACTTATAATAGACTTCTAACAATTAGCATGTGAGATTTAGGCTTATCGGGTAGTGCAGCAGATGATTACAGCAGCCAACCACCACTGGGATCCAGAGCCTTTGCTCTGCCATACGTCTAAACGGACATGATTGAGAATAAAGCAGTTGATGAACAACAAATGAAATAAAGAAATACAGCTGTGAAATACAATTAAAACACTTAAAAACGATCTATTTCTGTAGTCTGTAGTTTTAGTTTTGTTTTCTCATATAAACTAGAATAAAAATTACAATAGAAAGA
>JAYDZG010000013.1:3048224-3058332 GCA_034509265.1 Microcambeva bendego
ATCTCTGTTTTCATCATACAATATATCCGCCTCTTTTTTGTGTGTGTGTGTGTGTGTGTGTGTGTGTGTGTGAGAGAGAGAGAGAGAGAGAGAGAGAGAGAGAGAGAGAGATCCAAAAGCATCTACAAGTAAGGCAAGGTAGTAAATTATTTGCCACCCAGATACTCGAGGTTATCACCCTGAAGAATAATTATGGTGAAACCAGGATAACCAGTTTCAGGCTGCATACATTGATTCATGAGATATTTCTGTGTGTGTGTGTGTAGGTGTGTGTGTGCGCAATGAAGCATACCATTTTTACCACTTTCCTAAAATTGTACTGGTCCCTTTTTCAACCCTGTACTCAAAAACTACGACACTTTTCTATCAGAACCAGCATGAACTTCTTTAGCTTGCTCTTGGATCATATCACATGCGTCAGCCTTCACTCCCCAGGTGCATCAATGAGCACTGGTCGCCCAAGACCCTGTCGCCGGTTTACCACTGTTCCTTCATTGGAAAACTTTTGATAGATAAGAGCTGCTCTTTTGGAGATGCTCTGACTCAAGCCATGACAGTTTGGTCCTTGTCAAATTCACAAAAATCCATTTTTTCTGCTTCTAAAATGTTTACTTGCTTCAAAATATATATGAAGAAATAATCAGTGTTATTCACTTCACCTGTAATTGGTCATAATGTTATCCCAGGTCAGTGTGTATATATGTATATTCTTTTAGGACTATGGGTCTATGCTTTGTACAGTCACCATACCGTACCGTTAAATGGAAGAAAATACACCCGATTCTGATGTGGACAAATGTCTGCCCTCTGTATATAAACAACATGAGTGCTATAGCGGGCAGGGGTCCTACAACACTGTGAGAAAGTTTCAAATACCTTGCTTCAGAACAAAAAAACAGGTGCCACTGTGAGAAAGAATATAGTTGAAGGGATCAGTATCAAGGGCCTTCAGCACCTGTAAACTACTGCCTTCCTGAAGCTGTCAGTCACAGCCGCTTAACTACTGACAGATAAATAGCCCAAAGAAAAGGAGAGAGAGAAATGGAGAAACATGACATTTTACAAGAATGAATCAGAAGGTTTTATCCTTAAGGCTAAACATCTGTTGACCGCATGACTTGAATACGCATTCGAACAGTTTTTAAAGCATTTGTTTCTATTTCACGTTTACTGGATGTATATCTATGTATAATAGATCTTACCCATGCCTGTGGGAGCCTTTCGATCGGCCCGAGTGGTAGGAATATCCGGAGTAGGTGGACTCGGTGTCCATCGTACGGGTTTCCTGCCCCAGCGATGTGCTGAGGCCTTGGTGGAGGTTGCCCGCCTTGGCGTTGAGTAGTCGTAGCGGGAGCTTATGAGCAGTCTTATCATGCAGAAGGTGAAGCTCACTCAGGAGGTTGGTGGAGGCCGTGCACCGTCGAGTCTCAATCTTGGATTCGAGCCTTGAGGCTCCCAGCCATCAAGCGTCAACCTGAGGGCAGGAGGGGGAAGAATATGAAATAAATTTTAGTTTTATTTCTTTTTAAAAGCTAAGGATTTTCATGTTTGCAAAAGTACACGTGTTTTCCCCTTTGGTTATATTCATGACAGGAAATGGTTATTTATTCCAAGTTTCGTCAGTACACAAGCCTACACCGTACAGTCACGAACAATTTTGTGTCTCCAATGTACATTTGAATGTTTGGCGTGTTTTTGGACTGTGGGAGGAAACCGAAGGAAACCAACGTGGACACGGGGAGAACACAGAACTCCACACAGAAAGGACCTGGATCACCCCACCAGGGAATCAAACCAAGGACGTTCTTGTTGTGAGGTTACAGTGCTACACACTTAGCCACTATGCAGCCCTCATGCCCTAAGTAAATTGATTCTTAATCATCCTTTGTTAATAGGTACATCACTGTGTATGTGTTGATGTATTCTGAACTATATTACACCCTTCCCCCACATTGCCAGTCAGGCAAATCAGTTCAATATATTCAGCGTATTCAATATTCAAATTCAACAATTCTCAGCCCCTGATTGCGATCATGGCGTGTTGATGGTTGGCATAGCGATTGAGAGCCGAGTTTCGATCCCCAGATGAAGGCCGAGTTGCTCTTATGCCGGCAAAATCAGGGCAAAAATTGTTTAATGTGAACCAAGCATAAGTGTGTGTATGTGTGTATGTCCACATGTGAAAGCTGGGAGTGCAAACATATTTGTGCAATAAATTTAATCCTGTGTATGTTTTAACCCTGATTTATACTTTTCCGACTAACATCCAGCTCTGAGCTGAAGAGTCTAAGAGTGTCTCGTGGATTGTAAGTGGATTACAGAAGTGAAGACAGCAGAGTCTAATTCTGCTGCTTTTACGACTGAAGCCGGTTGTGAAGGTTCAGACAGGAACAAACATGATGAGCCATGCCCAAACACTGACGTGTGAATGTGTGTGGCATGCCAAACCTCTACAGTAGGGTTTGTGTGTGTGTGTGTGTGTGTGTGTTGCCTAAGAACACCCGTCACACCCCCTTCACAATACACAACCACACTCCAATAAGAGACAAACAAAGGTTGTTGAGTCTTGTTTGCAAATCTGTGGAGGCGCTGATATTGGCCTCATATAGTGCAGCTTGCCATCATGAAAGCAACCAGACTCTCTCAGTCGTGCATACCCAAGATGTTCACATGACCAGAACTAGTCTAGGAAAAAACCTAATGCTAATACATAAGCACTTTGTGAGATCAATGTGCTGTTTGGAGCGTTCCAAAATGTGTTGGGACGATAAGTAAGGACAAGCAAAGCTTCAGGTTCTTGCGTGTGGTGGTCCAGTGGACACAAATGGCCATACGTTTGTCCATAATACAGAAAGAGGAAGCTACTGACCACATATTTGTGAAAATTGGGTGAGAACTAGTCTACATCTTACATCTCTTCAGATGCAATAACTGGAAATTATTAGAATATCATCACTGTCATGAAAAACACGTATCTTCACTTGTCAGTTTTTTTTACCTGTGTCGATTGGGTATAAATTTCTGTCTGTTGATAGCAACAAATATCAACATGACCAATGAAAAGATGAAAAATGATGCAATGTTTTAATGAGAATCTCTATTGGTGGTTTGTGCATAAAAGCTTCTCCCCCTTCCATTCTAGTCGTGCTTTCTTTTTTATAGTACTAGTAACTACGCTTTGGTGATACAAATTTCCATATTTTCCAATAAAGCTTTGTTTGAGTTAGGTTGAAAAAAGACAGAAACTACTTTGCTGAGTATGTTGGCGAATAACATATGTTCTTAAAAATAGTTTAAAATCTAATCTAGCCTCATTGTCGTGAACCAAATATCGTGTCTCGTCTAGTGAGATGAGTGACTCGTCACACCCCTGCAAATCAATAATGCAGACCACCATCCAGAGTCACGACCCCTAACGGGAGGAGCAGGAAGGATTCACATGTATCTACATTGTGATTTTTGTCTGTTTGCACCATGACTGTGAGACAGCGATGATATGCAAGACCATTACACAGATACAGAGATCACATACTGACACCAGTGATGAGATGAGGAGAACTTTTTTCAATGTCAGTAAATCTTCCAGAGATAAACAAGGATTATGGGAGAATCCCTAAGGACAGCTAGAAGGAAACCCTGAAGTGTTCATACTCCACTTCAGTGATTCAACACGACTCTCACTGCTACTTCCGACCCTTCAAGGGATTATGCAAATACTACCACCACTCTTTTCTAACAACGAGGACTAGGATGGATCAAACCAGGCCCTCTGGGGTCCAAATATCAAAATCGGAACAAAATCAGCTCCAGCTGGTGCATACATGTGTTGATTTTATGGTCGTGGCAAAAAAAAAAAAGTGCTCAGTACATAAAAAGCGTGAGTGTGTCGTAAATCTAAGCGCCGCCTCAGTAACCGTTCATGACCCTCATCTTTCACTTCATTAAACTACGGAGGGATGTTCGGGACTGATGAATAGGCTAAAAATACTGTTTTTTATGAATATAATTTTTGTTTATCAGCTCAGAATTTCACTGTTTCACTGGACTTTATTACATCGCAAAACCATTGGCAGCACAGGGATTTCATTTTTTTTAATATAAAATCAATTTCAATTACCCTCAAATTTTTAAGAATTCTAAATGCTGAAATAATCTGGTAAAAATGATTGTAATTAATAAAGCTTAAAATACGACAAATCTGAAAATCAGTAGTGTGTCACTCGAGAGCCTCCTTTATAAGAAGCGGTCATTGCCGAGTTGGTGGCTAAACCCCAGGGGTGCAGAATCGAGGTCTAGAATCTGTGAGCTCCAAAGCAAAACACTTGACCCCAAACTGCTTCAACGCAGAACTTTTGTGTTGCTCAAGTGACTCAAAAAAACGGCCGTCTTTTCTGCAACGACCCCCAGAGGGGCAGAACAGGATCAAGTGTCCAGTGATGAAGCTGTTGAGTGCCTCTCATACCGGCACCCAAACACCCGTATCAAATCTCTCCACTATACCTGGAGATGCTCAGTTAATCCCAATGCAGCTTAATCTACGTGGTTTAACAAGGCTCAGGTTGCACATGTTTTCCAACAGACCCGATCACTCATTTCATCCCAGAATTCCTAGAAATAAACAACAGACAAAAGAACTATAGAACCGGTAGGACGTTCTATTCTTGGAGTCATTCTGTAAAGATTAAGCTTTTTCATGGAAGTCAAAATAGATTTATTAAACATGAATAACGATTTGAATTGTGCTTCATGTGAATTGATTCTTAAATGACTCGTGGTGCATCGTTACGTAACGTTATCCAGGAATTTTAGAGCAGTTGGCCAATTTGTTTTGATGGATGGAAAAGCACAGTGTGTGTCATATTGAATTTCTGCCCTGAGGGAACCAACCTCAGTTCATACACAAGCCCCGAAACCAAATTAGAAAATGTTTATTCTAAACAGTAAGTGAAGGTGAATAGGAAAAGGAAGACAGACAGAAAAGGGAGGACATTATGAATTTACTGATCTGAAAAACGAAAGTAAGACGTTACTATGAACAACGTTGTCGTGACCCTGTAATATGAAGTAAGATTGCAATTAAAGGAAAGGTGTGCTAGCATAGCAGACCTAGAATTTTAGGTAATTAACTCTGAGTTGAATTAACTAAGTTCTGTCATTTAGAACCCACATGGGAGTTTCTGAATGAAATGTTTTGGTAATAGGTGTGGTGTGTTTATGCAGGAGCTGAAGGAACTGGTGAAATGAAGAAAATATAAGAATGTAAGAAAATGAACTGTGGGATTCACTGAACTTTCCGGTATCATCATCATATATTCTGAAGGGAGCATCCATGTTTCCTTTTCACTGATTCCATTTAACCAAATTGCAAAGTTTAAGTAGATTGCTGAAGTTTCTGGTGGTTACCACTGTACCATCATCACAGTTGCCATCATTTGAGAGAAGAATTCCTTTTTCTCTTTCAACTGGTTCCATTTCACCAGAGGGCAGAACTGGAGCTTAATGAGTAGCCCTGTAATCTCACAGCAAGAAGGTCCTCAGACGTTCCCCTTGTTTGCATTGGTTTTACTCAGCCCAGAAACATGCAGTCAGGTTAACTGTGTTGTCCTGTAGGTATCTAACCACTAGGTCAATAAACCAGTGCATTGTAGTGCCAGTCCCAAGCCCAGATGAATAATGAGGATTGTGTCAGGAAGGGCAGTCGAGGTAGAAAAAAAACTTTGACAAATCAATAATGCTTATCACAATGTGCTGTGGCGACCCCTAACCGGAGCAGCAAAAAGAAGAAGAAAAACTTTACCGACTGGCAAAGTTAAACTATAAGTACTTCCATAAATTTGTCACATTGATCACTGAACCATCGTATAATTATTCATTATAAGATTCTGTGGGCAGTGATGACTTAGTGGTTAAGGTACTGGGCTGGTAATCTGAAGATCACTGGTTCAAGCCTCTCCACCGCCAAGTTGCCACTGTTGGGCCCCTGAGCAAGGCCCTTAACCTTCAATTGCATGACATTGTGTTCAGTCATAAATGTAAGTCGCTTTGAATAAAAGAGTCTACTAAATGCTGAAAAATGAAATGTGCCTCTTTTTTGCCCTGGATTTAAATCACCCACAACATGTTCTGCACAAGAGTGGCACAAACTGGCTATGTTTAAACCAAAATTTGTACCTTCAGGTCATTAGTGAACTCTTTATTCTGAGCACCTCTTCCAGCTCTTCTAATGTTAAGCATCCTTGTTTAATCTTCCACAGGATTGGGTAGCAGCAGAATTTCCCAACTTAGCAAGGTAAATGAATTCAGCGTGCTGTTTTATAGAAAATACACTTTATCTTATTTAGTTTAATACAAAGCAAAAGTTTTGAGTAAAAATATTCATATTTCTATTGCTAGGGAAGGTGAGCACTGTGGGGAAAAGTGTGGGAACCACAAAGTAAGAGGATTATTTCTGTCCAATGATGACGGCTGCTGAGCAGACAGCTGTTAATCTTTCTAGCCATTCTTTTCTTCTTCTTTCAAGTGCACTAAGGTGTTTGGGTCTTATGATTGTCAAAGTAGCCAAAGGGCAAAGCCGGGGTTAGAAATGTCACATGACACTGATAGTTTGATTTGAAGAATGGATTACAGAATGATGTATTTTATTCCATGAATGAAAGATTCAGATTCTTTTTTTATACATATATTTTCCTCAGGGTTGTGTCATTTCTGCAAAGGTGCGATGTGGGAATACCCTAGACAGAGCCTGTTTATCATAGGCCTCCAACCACCCCTCCAGAAAAAGGAAACCCGGGAATCTTTCTCTAAAATGATGATGGCACAATGGTAATTACCAAACAGTTCAGCTAATCACGGGTTTATTTTCTCTTTCATAAACATCCAGGCATAGTCACGGACCACACCCATAATAAAAACATTCTCAAACTTCTCACAGACTCTTCCATAGGGGCTCTGAAAAGACACATGGGTGGTAAAGGGGGGAAAGAATGAAAATAATTATAGTGTTGAAGAAATATACAAAATGAAGGGAAGATCACCCGAAACACATGAGATCAATAAACTCCGTTTTTGGTATTTCCATACAAATCTGCCACTCAAACACATTACGGAATCAGACAAAACAACGGTACTCCTGTCTGGAGCGGAACAAGTGTTAATAAGAGAAGAAAAAAAAGAAGCAAGCTTTGAATAATTAAGAAGATGAAATGGGCAGAAGAGGTAATTGATTTGCTGCGCTTTGGTCTGCGGTTAGTTCCATCAGGGGAAATGTGCTCGGCTTCAGGGCACCGATTATCCTCAATGTCGTCTCAGAGTCCATCTTTGGGAACTGGGATCACAAATCTATAGAATAAACCATAAACAGACAAGACATCCTGACAGACACACACTTTATGAGCAAAAGGATACCGGAGCAAACCAGTAAAACCATTTACATAAAAAAACATTCCATGCATTTAAGTGTGCAGCAAGGTTTGAGAAAGGCTCTCTTCTGTGAGGTTCATAAGAACATAGTTTGGTAGGGAAGAACTCCACTGGCTTAAACACAAACTCTGTACCTGACTTTCTCTTTAAAGCAAATTCCATCAAACACATCCCATAATCGTAGGAAGATTTATTGAAAAAAAGAAATCAATGCTGATGGTTTGGGTCAATCACTTAATGTTGGGTGGGTAAGATAGAGACGGTTTGGGCATGTGTGTAACAAATGGATGACCAGATAATTACCAAATACCCGGTTTTGTGTCGTTATGCCATTGTTGCGTGCATGAAAATACAGCCATTAATTTGAGCCAACTTCCTGTGGGTGGTACTGTAATGAATGTGTGGAATCAGGACAGTGAAGCGGACGGTGGGGGAGGCAAGGAGAGTGCAAAAGAAAAGCAGAAAAGAAAAAGCAAGAGACAAATCACTAAGGGATACAGAAGAAAAGCCATTGGCTCTTGTCCAACCAGGACTTACAAAATCCTTGGCTCCAGCGTGTCCGAGAGACGAACTCGCAAACAGAGAAAGAAAAAAGCAGACAAGCATTCCAGGCCGATATGCCAACGTACCTCAGTTCCTTTACAGCCTGAAAACAACAGTGACAATGACTGATAAAACCCGCATATCTCAGTCTATTTATAACCAAGCGGAATGATAGCCATAGCCTGGTGGTTATGTTACAGGACTAGTAATCCAAGGGTCACCGGTTCAAACCACACCACTGCCAGGTTACTGCTGTTGGGCCCTTGAGCAAGGTCCTTAACCCTCATTGCTCAGACTGTACTGTAAGTCACTTTGGATAAAGGCGTCTGCTAAATACTGAAAATGTAAATGAATGATCACCAGAAACTTAATGCATAAAGCTACTCTGAAATGTAGCCTTTTTTACATAATTGGTTTGGGATTGCATGGCTGAAGAAGCTTTATGGAGATGAGAAATGCCAAGTGTCTGCTGAATGGTGTAAAGGAGACGTTACTCAGGAATCAGCCTGTTGGATTGTTGTAAAGAATGAGAATTCTATACGTAATGCATTATTTCAATACAACATACATATAAATTGGAATAGAGGAATGTTGCAGGCCGACAATTTGACATAATCTGTGGGAAAATCTAGGGAAAAAATGTTGGGGAAGAAACAAAACCTGGTGCTCTACCTACACACCGGAATCATAGATCACATTCCTTGGAGGACTCATTACAGCCAAAAAGAGAATTCCTGTTTTACTCTATTAGAAAGTAAGGGATTATAGAATATACCCCACTTAAAGCACATAAATGTGAATAATATGCTTTCCTGACTGGAAGGATGAAAAGGTGTGCTTCAAATCCCATGTGAACTTCAGCTATAATAATCACACGTTTGCTTTGCCACCACATTTTCGACTTAAAAAAGTTTCACAATTGATGGTGTTAAATTATTCATTGAACAGCAGAGAAGAGAACCTGACTCTACTGTAGAAACAACTATTTAATCTTTCTCACTCTTTTCAATGCCAGACATTTACTACAAAGCCTGTTCAGCATTTTTCATAATGGATCATTTCCACATAAAAAAAAGAACAAGCTGTGAGCTAAAATGCACAATGTCATTTTTAAAAGAAGGAGAGGATAAAGGTTGGATTTACTGGAGGATAAATATTACATGCTTGACAATGGAACACTGTTAAAGGCATCAGACATCATGGGCTGAAAGCCTTATAGGAGAATTTTTTTAAATGATTAGAAATGTAATAATGCACAGTGGTGTATGGATAGATATCTTTAACTCTTACTCAACTACATGCCCGTATGTTCAAAATCAAGATCAGGATAAAAGCAGGGATGTCAATAATTATTCAATAAAGCAATAACCAACAAATATGTTATTGTTTAATGTATGCTGTGACTTCTAAATGTCATTTAAAACTATTTTTAACCCACGCTTGATTTGATTACTTAGGCACAATGACCAGACTTATGTTTGAGGAGCATATTAGGCATTCAACTCAAAGATTTTTGTACCAACTATCAATAATAGAGGTGGTAGTATTTTACTTTGATGTAAGTGGAACATTGCAAAGAGTCGATGGAATTATCAATAAAAGAAAAAGCATTTTCTTCAGGATGACTTTAGACAGTAAATCAAGAAGCTTAGAATTGGATGCAAAGGATGGCTCAAAGTGTGTATTGAAACAGCTAGGATAAATTGTCATTAAACCTCCTTATCCTTATTTGTATAGGCGGACTGCACTAAAGGGTATGTCAAAAAATTTGGACTGTCCTAAAGGGTCTGTACTTAGCTGTGGACTGTATTAAAGACCCGTATTAAACCGTGGACTGTCCTAAAGAGTCCATACTTAACTGTGGACTGTACTAAATGGTCGGCGCTTAACTGTGGACTGTACTAAATGGTCTTTACTAAACTGTGGACTGTACTAAAGGGTCTTTACTAAACTGTGGACTGTACTAAAGGGTCTTTACTAAACTGTGGACTGTACTAAATGGTCTTTACTAAACTGTGGACTGTACTAAGGGGTCCATACTTAACTGTGGACTGTACTAAATGGTCTGTGCTTAACTGTGGACTGTACAAAAGGTCCATCCTTAACTGTGGACTGTACTTAAGGGTCAGCGGTAAAAGGGTCAAGC
>JAYDZG010000013.1:3094651-3104752 GCA_034509265.1 Microcambeva bendego
CTCTTTCCCACCACGACGCTCTTCCCATCTAAGGATCAGGTCACAACAACGTCATAGTAACAATGTAATATTAAGATGTGCTTACCCCCCCCCCCCCCTTTCCTTACATTAATGCTTTTTTGAGTTGTTGATTATGTCAGGTTTTAGATTGGGCATAATGTTATTAATGCATCCATCTCTAAGGTTCCCAAACGTTTACCTGTCAGACTGTAGGGACTGGACATAGTGTGGTTTGTCCTTGGACTGAAATGTGTCAGAAGTGTGTTGAAAATGTGTAAAATGGGTGAGTGGATTGACTGAACGTTTTGTCAGCTGCACTGATGGAAGGATGAACACCTGCAGACAAACCTTCCCGATTCTCATCCAGTCTTCTGCAGAAACAGAATGTTTTATTACAAACACTGAGTGTATGAATGAATAAATAAGCTGGGTCCTTTGAGAGTGTCCCTGAGTTCCAAATTGCAAGATATTCAAAAAGAAATATGTACAATAACTAGTTTCCTCCAAAGGGACTCACATGGACACAAAGTAACACAAAAACAGAACATTACCAGAGGTACAGAGCAAACCAAGATACACAGGACCGATGTTATTGTGTGGCACTAATGGAAGAAAATAATCAAACAGGTCTAACAACGACCTTGAAAAAGGTCCAGAAAAGGTCAGACAGTCGCAATGGCACCTGGTAGGTCAAGGTGCCAGTATAAGTGGCAGTGAAATACATATAGTTCCTCTGTGTGTTACAGATTAATGTTGGGATCCTTGCTTTTTGGTAAAAAGAAGAGCAATGTCTGATACATCATAGGCAAAACTGAGACTAAAAAACTTCTGACAAGGAAGGCTGAACACACGAGAGATGGATAAATATGCATTAGCTGTAATAATAAAGTCTTTAAGTAAAGTTTCTGCACTTGTTTTGGTGTGAAGCATTGAGGGTGGGAGGAGGATTAACTGGTCATGTCTATGAGAGCTCATAGGCGGATTTTTAGATGCCCAAATAAGCTTTAAGAGGCAGAAGACTCATATGATATGAAGGTCATATGATGATGTGAAAACAATGGCGCATTCGTGGCTACACGCTCAACCTGATATGATGCTTTAAAGTGTGGAAACTTTTTAAAAGACTCATATTTCCTTTCTTTTCCTAAATAAAATCCGTCCTAATAAAAAGATTGTTTAACTCATTTACATACCAGGTTCTTCCCATTATTAAGGGATGAAAATAGGGTTGGGGAATCATTTATTTCAAGACACTTTTTGATACCTCAGTTACTTTTAGAATGGATGACTGCCATTGCGATGGAAATTTGTGCTTATATAAGTTTGCTCGATGCCAGTGCCTGAAGCATATCATAAACCTCAGCTGATGGTATCAGTGGATCCAGTACATGACGGACAGCTTGACTGATTTGCAGTGACCTCCTCCTCTCTGATTGTCCCCTGCGGGAGAGAAGAAGATGGGTTCGCAGCAATATAGAAGCTGGTGTTTGGCTGGAGGAGATGAGGATAAAGGCTGACCGCCATTGTTCCACAGCTGCCACCCACCCCTCATCTCTTTCTTTCCCTCCGTCCTCACTTCATCCCTCTGTACCTGGGAGCGATGCTGTCCCTCCACTTCATAATGAAGAGTGACAGACGGGTCGGACTTGGTAACGAGTCCAGTGCCGCGACTCCATTCCTCCTCCACTCCCTCTACCCCTACATGCCCCTATATTTATCCTCTCCTCCTAGTTCCTCCCACCCCATGCCTTCCCAAAGAACCGCAGTGACAAAAGGGGGGAATACCCAGGTGGTTTCAGTTTCCAGATGCAGATGACTCGGCGAGGGATGGCAATTGTATAACTTATGAGCGTTTAATTGTTTTTATTCATGAGCTGTGTGATTGATATGAAGGGAGATGAAACTCGCTAATTGTCGTTTGATATGAGGCCTTGTCCTGTAGGACCTGTTGTGCCATTGTGAAAGAAGAGGTAAACAGAGTTTTTCTTTAAGACATCTTTATATTGAGCGGTGTTTCTTAACAACCCCAAAACAAGCCACAAGACTATTATGGATGGGTGGGCAGGCTTGTCAAGAAGTAGGAACATTCTTTTTTGCTTAGTAAAGCAGCTTGAGAGTGAAATATCACATTCACTCAGTCACACCTGACTCGCAGATGCTGCCGACCCATGATGTCTCAACTGATATGAATATATGAATAAGAAGTAATAATCAACATCTAGAAAAATGTCTTACACAAATGACAAAACAAATTTTAATCCTATATATACATATTATTTAAAACAATGTATGTTAACTCATTAACTTAAGGCTCGTCGGTTGCCTGAACCATTTCTAAAAAAAAAATCTCCAACACCTATGGAAGCATTGACGAGGATGTGACTTGCTTGATTGAGATAATAAAAAGCTTTGCTTGTCAGAGTGATTGTCTCTTTGCTGCTAATCTGACAGTCCCTTATTCCCCATCTAATCCTGCATATGAACCGTAATTAAAACTCAAGTGGAAAAAACCTTAACGATTAAGGTAAGCGTGAATGGAAGAGGGGGAAAAAGCGCTATGCAATGGGTTCCGGCAGAGTATCTGCTACCATTAAGCAGCATCTCCCCAAAGAGCCAGTGTGCCTGTTTGTCAGCTGCTGCCTCTGCATGCTTTATTAAAAATCCCATCCGCTTCAATTAACAGTGACTACCAAACACTTTAACTCCGCTTTAATCCTATCAAGTTGTTTAAACAAGCGGCGCTAAGGAAGGCTTTTAAGGATGGTGCTGTACATTTCATCTCAAGGGCAAGAGGGAAATTTCATCAGGATCGGCTTCGGGATAATGTCAGGGCCTTGAGCTTGTTCATGTTGCTATGTGTGACTTCCTGTGGTCTACTTCCTGTCCCACATGCTTTGTTTGGGGAGGGGGTGAGTGGGTTGACAGTTGCTGTGGCGCCGTCACCGGGGGAGACAGTATGGCGCTGACAGGAGAGAGAAAGGTGTAAATTGGGTAAGGGTGGACGCAACACGGAGTGTTAGCCCGGCGAGCTTTCTATAGCGGAGTGTCTTTCTCTCACACCCTCACCTGAGGGAGGAACGGTGAGAAACAGCGAGCAAAAGAAAATGAATTGAATGGATATGTGCCGAGTTAATCAGCTTTCGGTGCAAGCGGAGCGTAAAATAAAAAAGTTCCGCTCATCTTGTAAATTCGCAAGCAGAGGCAGCGAGAGTTGGCACGTCACGCCTGCGAGTTAACTAACTTTGGGCCGTAAATACAAACAGCGTCCACGTCTCTTGATTTGATATTAATTAATTTGCTGAGGGTGAAATAGGCAAAGCTCTAGCAACAGAAGCGCGATTTAACGGAGAGCAGGTGTGCCTTGCCCTTCATCATCACAGCTCCCTGGCCCCTTTAATTATGCGTGATACTACGCACTGCCATCAGGAGGCCAGTTGCAGTTGATGTATTTTTAATCAGAGCTGTTAGCATCAGTGATGGATGCCCATCGACTCAGCCGGTGCATGGAGAAAGCTGGGAGGTGGCGGTTGTCAGGGTTATCAATGCCGACAGCCCACTTTTTACATTCGTGTTCCAGCTTGTGGCGGTACATGTCAGACGGGACCTGAACAGTATCAAAGGTGAAAAGTACAGTCGAAGCAAACTTTTATATACACTTGTAAGGATATTATACTGTATTTGGGATTTTTTTTCTGTCACTAAAAGATTCTAACTTTTTTGTAGGATTGGTTATCTCAGGCTGTTTGCATATAGGCTGAGTGTTTTACCTCTACATCACTTTTTTACACTGACATGTTTCGCATTTAGCAGACGGTTTATACAAAGTGACTTATAGTAGTGTAGCAGTGTGCAGTCTAAGAAATTAACGGTAAGGCTCAATGGCCCAACAGTGGCAACCTGGCCGTGGTGTATTAAGTATTAAGTGTAAGAGAACAAAACAAGCAGGCTGTACAGTTACATATTATATGGTTGTGGGTTTGTGGAGGCTCTACTTGGTGCACTGGGAATCATCCACAGGTCTGAATTAGTTCACTGAGACTTTTCTAACTGTGTGGAAATCCCATGTTTAAGATTTTGCTCCTCTGGGAGAACGTAATGCTCATTCAGTTGGCAGGAAGCTTAAAAATGAGGTGTCCTGCAAAATTACAATCTGTTTTGTAGCTCCTGTTATGAAAACCTCAGGCTCTTGTAAGTACTGTACGGTCAGGTGGTTGGACTGTTACCCCTAATTTTAGGTGTTAGCGTTTGTTTGGTCTGACAGTATATGAGGATGCTGCTGAGACAAAACCGTCCACTAAGGATTGTGTAAACAAGTTTAATGATTTTAAAGAATCTTTCAGCAGTAGCGGTCGACTATCAACGGTTTTTTGTTTAACTCGCTTGTGCATCACATGACCCACCAGTGACTGGGGATTGTTGTGCAAAATTTAGTTAGAGATCACAAATTCTTATGGCAAGGGGCAAAAATTCCAAGCAACAAAGCATCCACGAATTGTCATTAAGAATCCATCCTAAAATGTAGAACTAGCTACAATAGATGTTATAATCACTACAAAAGCACAAATACAAGCTCATAAACAAGTCTTGATTACAGTGTGTGTGTGTGTGTGTGTGTGTGTTGTTTATCTGATTGTTTATGGGCTCACCTCAAGCGTGTGTTAAGCTCACACAGCTGCCCAGCTCCACAGAGACCGCACGTGATGAGACGCAGGCAGTTATTGAAAGCTGCACGATTTGATTCAACCTGACAAAGACGCTAAATACAATATACATTTTTAGCTTATATAAATGCATAGAGTATCTTATTCAAACACACACAAAACAGAATCTAAATGGCCAAAAGTAAGTGGACACCTAATGATAACCTTCAAATGTTGTTGCTGCTGTGATAGCCTCTTTACAGAACATAACTGGGTGGACTTAATGAAATGTACTCTTATAATCATTGGTGTATTTAGCTAATTATTTTAGTCAATACTGTTTGGTTTAGAGGTATCCAAATATATTCCAAAAGTAGAGGTGACAGGGCTTTTACACCTCTCTGTAAGAACCGAGCAATACATATGATTTTTTTTAGAAGTTCATTAATCTTAATTCCAGTTATTTTGCAATTAATATTTTGCAGAATTTATTGTATACACATGTTGTACAGTGGCAAAAGAAAGTTGCACTGTTGCTTCACAGCAAGAAGGTCCAGGGTTCTATCCGCAGGTAAGATGGTCCGGGTCCTTTCTGTTTGGAGTTTGCATGTTCCCCCTGTGTCTGTGTGGGTTTCCTTTGGGTGGTCAGGTTTCCTCCCACAGTCTAAAATATGCAGTTGGGTTAATTAAAGATACAAAATTGTCCAGATCAATAGTAGGTTGTATCATGAAGGGAATCTGGTGTAAAAATTATGACAAATCAATGACGTAAATCCACTGTCTAGTCTAATCTTATCTGTCTGTCTGTCTGTCTATCTATCTATATAATCTATCTATCCATCTATCTAATCTATCTATCCATCTATCTAATCTATCTATCTAATCTGTCTGTCTGTCTGTCAATAAACAAGAGTTTGACAAATCCTCTTGGTGTTCTGCATTCCAAAATAAGTTTTATAATTCATTATATAAAAGCAAAACTTTTCATTCATTTCAACTCAGAGGATTTAAATGAATACTTACTTGTATGCATTCTGATTCCCATAATGCCCCCGTACCCTGCCCACCTTGTAAATACGCTTATGAAACCGTGGCACAGGTGTGCTGAGACCTCTCCTAAACCACCGTCGCTCAGAGAAACGTTTCTTCTGAGTGCGTTTTCTATCTGTCAAGGGTCAGCGAGTAAAGATGTACCCTCTTCATCCCTTCATCCCCCCCCTTCCAACATCCTCCTAGGTGGATCTCTACCTCGTGCTTTTTCATCTGGGCATGACCTGTTGCTAGGTAACCCTGGGTCACAGCTGTATGAGGAAAGTGAAGCCTCTTTTTTATTTATCAGGGAGTTATAGGGGAGGCAGGATGTAATTTATTAGTTTGATATTGCCAGGCCGCTCAAGTTTGGGATTATAAAGGAGGGCAGCGCTCGGAACAAAGCATATTCAAGATGCGGGTTGAATTTAAAAGCGCTCTTTATAGCGTTTGTGATGTAGACTAGAATCAACGGAGACTGACAAGTGACCAGCCCCTGGCTGTGATTCATTCTGTATATTGCCAGCACTTATGCTGCTCATAAGAGTAGATCTAGAACTGCAATATCAGTTCTGAAAAAGAAATAATTAATGAGTATTTTCCTTTGGTTTGATTTTAAAGGATGTAGAAAAAAAATCCATGTAAGACAAAAGTAATAAAATGAATGATTTTCCTGGCTTCTGCACCTGAACTTTATGAACAAACAAAAAATGTTTTGGATGTGGCACAGACAAGGATCTAACAATGAACCAGTTAATAACCAGTTTAAGATGTAATAATGAATAGATAGACAGCAGAGGGAATTGGCGCTATACAACTTGCCTGGTTGATGTCACGAGCGCTATATGCCTGGTTGCCAGATGCAGGATTTTCCAGCCAAATTCAGGTGAATTCAAAACTGTTTTGCATAGTTTGAACAAACCTCTGAAATAAAAGGCCATTATTTAGACATCGTAAAACCCATTAATGTGAAACCCAATACGTAAAACTATTGCATCGTGGGTAGAATGTTTCAATACATTCTTTACTAGCCTTTCCAGTTGCGTGTTTACTGGGTGGATTTAATTAAGATTACTGCAAAAAAACTTGCAAAAATGTAAGTCTACAAGTGCAAGGCCAAATCTCTATACTGTGTTTGTATACCTGTATTGAAAGGCCATAAACAGGACATACATCAGGGAAACATGCCCCCTTTTCTCCCAGATTTCAGATATCACATATACTCAACATGTCACACTAATACACGGACATCAAATTTACAAAAAAAAAAGCTTATTACAGTCAGTACATCAGTGCGTGTCAGTGTTTCCATCAACTGTTGAAATAGCCAGAAATGTTCAGATTTATGGGAATAGGACTTCCCCCCATTTCCTGCCCACCAATGTTTAGATCAAGTGTAAATCATTAGAGGGTAGACCATTTTGTAATGTTATGTTAATGTTCTAACAAATGGAACCAGGAGCAGTTTCGTAGGATTAGACGTGCGCATGTGAAATCATAGCGGCACCGGGGGAAAATGTGTCGTGTTGCTGTTGCTGTTTTTCCCACTGACATGCTCCTGATTTATCTGTGCACGATGATGCGACTAATTCGTGCCGCATCTGTTGCGGTTTCACGCAGCCATCATGGTTTTTTTTTTTCTTCATCCTGCAGGCCCCAAGCGGAAACGCCGGCCTGGATTGGGAACTCCGAGCTTTGTTAAATTCTCCTTAATGTTTTGCATATTTTTTCAGATGGCTCCTTTAGGCCGTCTTAGATCAAACCTAAATGCACCTGCACTTTTTTTGCATCTGCCAGTCCCTGGAGACCTGTAAAAATTGACTCCCCGGCTTCCTCCACGAGGCAATTATGAGCCATCTGTTCCCGACTCAGTAGTTCCAGCTCGTTTTGTTTCTGCGATTGTTCCTGTGATGTTATACGCTCTGAATGAGAATTAGAAAAAAGTTACAAGGAGACTTTAATGAGGTTTCGCTCCGACGTATCCGAACATGTGACGGGATTTAAAATATGTCAGCATCAGGACTCGGTGTTCAGAATACAGGTTAAAAAAAGACCTGCATACACAGCATGTACGTCTTGGATATTTTACTGTAACTCTGACTGGATAACCCCATTAGCCTGCCCGACCACCACTGCTTATCTGTTTTGCCTAACAATTCATTCTGCCTGACCCCTTTGGCATTAGGCACAATATTTGTTTGCTCCATTGGCTCATTGTTCACTGTCAAATACATAAAGGCAATAAAGCAACATGTTTATTGAATTGTCAGAGCTGCAGGTGTTTGGAAAAGATTATTTGAAACAAGACAATAATCTATGGAACAGTACTAAAAATTGGCCGTGGCATGCAAATAATCTCGGTAATTGCCCCAATGCAATATCTAATAAACGAGAAGTGAAATTCTGGCTTCTGCTTTGCCAAAACATTTGTTATCTTAGGATAGAATACAAGTTTAATGATGTAGACGGCAGAAACATTTCTCAGTCGGCACTGAGATGATGTTTGTTAATAGAGGATGGGAAAACAGGCAGGCAAATGTGATGTTGAGGAAGAGAGGTGGTACAGGGTCGGGTGTTGGACAGCCACAGAATGAAAATTGATGCTCCTGTTGGTTTGTAAAATAAATTTAAGCAAACAAGACTAGATAGATGTGCTTGTATATGAACAATCATCTTTGAACATGATGGAGATGATTGCGCCTGCATATCTTTAGGCTTATATTCAAGTCTTGAACAAGTTAAGACTAGTTGTCTAGTCTTTAAGTCTTAAATTTAATCATCTTTATCATCTCCTGTAATTAGCACTTCAAGTGTACACTGCGGTACAAAAAAGGTAAAGATATCCTTACTTCCCAAAAGCTGATAACTGTTAACTTTTCCATTGTAAAACATAAAAGTTTAGTCATTTGATTTCCAATTAAACATCACAGTACATTGCTAATGACGATAAGTCAATGCAGCTTGATCTGAAAACTGCTATTTTTGCATTCATTTATTTTCTAATAAAAATATAAACCTGTTCACATAAATAACTCTAATCGACAGCATCCACATTGGCCAGATGGAACATGATGGTGCAGGACATTCATGTACGAAAGCCTTCTAACCTTCTGAACGCTACTCACTAAAAGTGTAATACAACATATACAAACATTCATTTAATCTGAAGAAGAAATCATTTCATCTTGTTTGACAGTAAGACTGCAGAAGACCTTCTTTAACATATGAATTGGATCCTGGCCTGCAAGAGGAAGCTTGCCAGATGGACAAAATAATTAGATGATGAATTATAAATGACTGCAATGACTGATGAAGTTTGCCATCATTTTAAAAAAATAGTCCAAACTTACAACCTGAGAACTGTACAATGGTAAAAATGTCTCATGATGTGTCACAGAAAAGTGATACACCAAGAAAATACATATAATATTATTAGATCATTATTATCCAAGCTTTATTTTGACATTTTAAGCCCATGTTGATGTGATTCTCACCTGTGAATTGTAGCATATGTGATCCAGCATACTATTATTAATAACAGACTTGATTGCTTACTCATGAAGCAAATCTTATAACCGAAGAATGCAGGCAACGCTAAAAAGTGATTAACAGTAGAAATATTTGGTACTTTTGGTTCATACTCTGATACTCAGATGATTCTTCTGTAACCAAAGTATAAAACCTGCTGTAAGAACCCTAATAAATAACTAAACAAATAAATACAAAAAAAAGAAAAGAAATGAAACTTGACCATGTTCAACTCCTCCATACATCACAGGCATGTAGTTGCCCTCTTCTGGACACAGGAAGAACTGAAAGATCTTTCACATGTCATGTCAGGTGCTATGAGTCCATGCTTCAAAATGCTTTCTTTTAACTACATACTTAAATTTATGAAATTTAGTTTGGATATGATGTGGATAGGAACATTTGGACATCTGATCAATGAGCTCATTGAACATCTCATCAAAACTTCCCATTGAAAAGCTTCTTGGTGTTGAGGGAGACATGTGAGGCCATTTGGTCAGAAGGTCCTGTATATGTATGGCTGGGCAATGAAGAGGTAAAGAAAGCCTCCGTTGATGTTCCAGTTTGTTCCCAAGCTGTTCAGTGAGGCTGAGGTCAGGAATTATTTTGAAACATATACTTTCCTTCATATGATGAGTTTATTACTTATGGTAGCACATATTAAAGTGTTGTGGTTTATTAAAGTATTATGGTTTACTAAAGTATTGACACTTTCTTAACCAATCAGGGTCACTGCACTAAAACCTATCCCAGCTTTTAAATAGGTACAAGGCACACAGTAACACCCTTGATGCCAGTCAGAGAGCATGCATGCACGCACACGCGCGCACACACACACACACACACACACACACACACACACACACACACACACACAGAGAGAGAGAGAGAGAGAGAGAGAGAG
>JAYDZG010000013.1:3107835-3119258 GCA_034509265.1 Microcambeva bendego
ACACACACACACACACACACACACACACACACAGAGAGAGAGAGAGAGAGAGAGAGAGAGAGAGAGAGCTATTGGCAATTCAGTGTCTCCAGTCTCCAGGGCCTGTGAGCTAATCGAGTTATTTCAAAATTTGTTTACGTAGGTTACGCTTACACAGTTGATGCATTAATGGGAAAATATGTTTCAATAAAATACTTTACAATCAAAAATTAGGATTTTAAAGTGTTCAAAGAAGATAATTATTTACAGACGCCCGCTAAAACTAAACTAGAATTGCTATTCACTATAGTGTAAAAGTAGAGAAGTAAAAAAAAAACATCAGCCATATGTTATTCTACATTATACAATTAAGCTGTTGCTGATACAGAATTGCTTGTGTTATGTGACATCTAGTAGAGAATGTGTGTAAATGGGATTAGCTTTAAACCCAAAAAACAAGTAAGAACAGACCTTAAAGTCAGCATCAACAACCTTATCATTACCAAACAATAAAATAAAACAATAAAGAATGTGAAGTAATCATGCTCAACCACAGTATTTGCACATTTCACATACACACCATTTGAAAAGCTTAGTGTTTAATTTATTAAATATAAGAAACAGACAAAGGAAAAACAAAACTTATGGAGTTGTGATGCAGGGTGCGTCTAAATTTTATTGAATCATTTTTTGGTGCTGAGAATTAGATAAGGGAAAAAGTGATGTTGACAGGAAATGATGTTTAGAAATGCTTTACAGTTTAAGTTACAGTACTTAATTAGATGTGAGCAACAGCTTTTCCTGCTTATGTTTAACAAATTTCATAAGTGTCAACAGTTACAGATGTGATATGTAAGTAGGTATACTGTAGGGTATATGGTATATAGTATACAAAGGTATACAATACTGAATGGTCATGTTGTCAATTTCATAATAAACTAAATGAATCCTGTACAAAAAGTACTTTTCCTGTCCAGAATGTTCAAAGTAATAACATAAAGAGAAGTTAGTTTAGAGTTAATGTTGTGTGTGAAGACCTTATTCAGTATTAGCCTGTTATCTGTTAACAGTCACTTAATCTACCAATTTAGAGGAGTGTAATTCACTAACATGCTTTAATATGTGTTAATATTATTAGATGTGCTAATAGCCATAATGAATATTTTAACGCCTTACCCCTTAAAAGTGCTTCACCACGCTGCATTCTGCTACAGCTCTACGAGGTTTCTTGTGTATTGCTTACTTCCGGGAACTATTGAGAGATAAGACAATATGAACTATTGGAGTAAACGGAGTTGGCTCTTGTTATCATGGAATGTCAGCATGGCTGGAAAACTTCTTAGTCCAATCAGACTGTAGGGTCGGAACTACCCTTTGTTTAAACATGTAATATACCTGTTTGTTTTTAAGTGTAGAGTTGAAACTGAACTAAGATAAACTGTGCTCATAACTAGTAAGTATGAACGCAGTAAAGCACCCATAATCCATTCTCCATTCTTATTTTCTTCTTCCAAATGACATGGTACGTTCAGTAATGCATCGTACATAACCCTATGCATTTGCGCCACCTACTGGTGCACACGGTAACACCCTGGATGGGGCGCCAGTCCATCAACTTGGTAGCATGTCTTTGGACCGTGGGAGGAAACCGGAGTACCCGGAGGAATCCCACGTGGACACGGAGAGAACATGCAAACTCCACACAGAAAGGAGATCGCCCCACCCGGGGATCGAACCCAGGACTCACTGATGAGTTGTGCTATTTTAGAACAAAGGGTGACCTGGTGCCTGTGGTCATGTTGGTGACCCCTGATCTATTGGGGGATTTTATAAGGGTGGCCATGAACAAACAAAATAGATTAAACAGTAAACAAGGTGTCAATGTTTAATAGAATAAAAAGGAATACCTGATTTAGAAAACAAGAGAGCGTGAAGTGTGAAGAAAAGTTTGCAAAAACATTTCATTCCAAAATGTATGTTATTTTGCCAAATGCTAATTGTTACACATTGATATTTTCATTGTAAAAGGAAGTTAAATTACAACTTTTTTATCTAGGATGCACAATCATAATATAACATATCTTGTGCATCTGTGGAACTTTTCAATTATTCAAAATGCATGGAAGTTGTGTTTAATATATTTTGAAACACAGAACTTGCTTAAGATCTACAGGTTTATTTAATGGCCGGTCATGTACAGAAGACTGAGTGAAGAGAGGTGTGTTGGTATGCAACATGAGAGATTGTGGGAGGATGCAAAGAGAGTAGAAGGAATGATTTCTCATCTAAATTCAGAACGTGAGCTTAATCGAGGCAGGTGAAGAACACCTCTGCTGAGGTAAGAATACTATCATTATATTAGGGCCAAGACATTTTATGAATGAACAGAAAAGCAATATTTTACTCTTGAGTGCATTTACCAAAATATCCAAGCGGTCATGGACTTGCATGAACTAGTGTTAAACTGTTTTAAAACTGTAATTTTATTATTAAAAATCTGTCTAATAGATCATACAATTACATTCCGGTTTGTAATTGTATTAATTTGGCTTTCTAGGATGTCTAGACTTGCATACTACCTGTTTCCTTCATTGTTTATATTTTCTTAGGTCTACATGGTACTGCTATGCAGACTCATTGGTACATTAGTAATCTGAGTCCTCATTTATCTTTAATGTCAAGTAATCTGATCGTCACTGGTGGCCACACTAGAAGAGTGGATGTTTTACTGTGACAGACAGTGCAGCTTTGACACACAAAACCTGACCCGTTTACAGCCTTAATTATTCATTTTGCATCAGCATGTTTGCATTTGAAACCTTTGCAAATGAGAAAAACCTCTAGTGCATGCTTTGATTTTAGTATTGAAGTGTGACCGTCTTCAACCATATTTATATCACTCTCAACAGCAACACATATGGTGTGATCCACTCACCACTCATATAGATATTATTACCATTATTACTCTTTGCTTTTCTCTTAATGATCTATAATCATGTTCAGAAACGGATCCTGAATGCACTTCAGTGATGTTTTTGTGTTGAAAGGTAACATGATGCCCTATCCCAGATGCCAAGAAGCACTCCACTGCACGATGCTTCCACCACCATGTTTCACTGTATGAATGATGTATGATAAGTGAAGGTTCGTGCCTGTTTTTTGCTAGATATGGTGTCTGTTAATTTTATTTTATTTTATCAGACCAATTTTATTTTAAATTTTTGCTACAAAGCTTTGATTTATAGAGGACACTCTATCCCTGTACAGGACTCTTTTTGTCCAAATGCTCAACTGCTTTAGCCTCAGATATTGTTTTAAAGCCTTATGCACAGTCACAAATAGTTCCTAGCTCTTCAAGGTCTAGTTTTCATCCAAACAATGGAGTGTAAATTGTGGGCCATTGGAGACATGGTTTTGTGCCTTTTTATTCATTAGTGTGGATTGAAATAATAGACTCCAGTCATAAGAACACTTTAAACATACCAGAAACATCAATTAAATATAAAATAAAACTTTGATGTATATTCTCCTACATAGAATGTGCAGGAATAAGCCAGTTAGTATAATCTAAAAACAATAAGGCCTTGGAGAAAACACACAATGCATAATATTTAATACTTTTGTTTGGTCTTAAGTGACTTATGTTAATTACTATTTTTTGTACTGACAGTTTCAGATATGCAGATGTTTAAATAAACGAACAAGGTCATTTATTGACCATTTACTCTGATGTTTCCCTGTGGAATCTTTGTGAGTGCATTCTGGTAAACTGATCTCATCCTCTTTCATCGAAGAATAAGCTCTGTTCTGGATGTCTTGGAAAAATGACAAAGATTTACATAGATCATAGAACATTAATCCTGCTGACAAAACAGTTTGTGAATTTTTTATATCAAACACTAAATTGTGAGAGTCGTTAATTAATGAACAACGATGGTAGTAAAGCAAAAGTAGTTAAATGTCTTATGTGTGATTGTCCTAGATAATAGTGCCCCCGGTGGCTTGGTCAAAAGAGCCCGTGAGACTTTTAAACAAGAGGACTAGTGTTCTCATGAAGACTAGTCATCATGCACACCAGAGGATTTTACAGAAGAATGCAACCCCAAAAGAACCCATACAACATGTATTTTACAACAGTGTAGTACTGTACACCATAATTATTATGTAAAAGTTTGTTCTACCAATATGGACTGTTACTTTTGTATTAATATGTTCAGTCAGCAATATTAATGTTCTAATTTTAAAGGTGGTTAAATGCTTTATTTTTCAGACTACTCCTGTATTGTTTGATCACTACATCATACATAAATTTATTCAGGCTTGGGACAGGCACTGAGAAGTGCACCTCCCAATCCATTATGTTTTAAGTTCATTAAAATTAAAGTTGTTCCGATGGCCCACCTTTTAAATAGTTTGTTGACACTGAGATAGCTTTACGTTTAGAGACCAACTTCTACAAGTAGAACCAACTTCTAAAAGTCTTTAAACAATGACCTTGGATTGTTTTTGCCGCCATATGCATTTTCCTTACTTTTTGTGGTACTAAAATGCAACCTGCAAATAAAACCTGAGAATAAACCTGCAACACCTACATAAAAAGAAATATGATAGCACCAATAAGAATCTAATTTCCAGTGTCATTAAAGGTGGTTGTTTTTTCCCTTTTGTACCCAACATGGTATTGTTAATTAAAGCCTGAAGTGTTTGCTGTGTGACAGAAGGCTAATTAAAAGCTTTTTTGTAATAAAATAGTGTCAATACATCTAACCAGTGTATTTTGATGCCAATGTGCGTAAGTTGTGTGGCTGTATGCATCCCATTAACATATAATAAGATGTACCTGTGTGAAATAAATTACTTTTTTTTAACTTAGGCAATTCATCAGTGAAGCCTTGGGGTCCAGACAGACTCTCATGATGATGCTACTTGGATCACACTACAGTAAGAAACCTTCTTCTGGGATATCTCACTCAGTGTACAGCACCCCTGTACAACCTCATACTCTATCTCCAAAGATATCTGATCATTTGTCCATAAGCAGAAGCTCTCTACCTACCTGGATAACCCAGGCCTTGTGTGACCTAACGCTGGGTGAGCAGGAGCTCCAGCGTCTTAGAGATCATCAGACAAATGAAGTGGATGAAGTGAACCAGAGCCTTGACTCTGCCATCTTTGCTGCCCAGACAGAAGAGCGTCGCTTACTGGAGAAAGTTGAAAAAGACCATCGAGAAGCTGAGCAGAGACTGCTACAACTCAAAAGAGAAAATGCAGCTGCAGCTCGAGTCGGTCAGTCTCTGGTAGATCGACAGCTGAGAAAAATGAATCATTTAAAGGAGCAAATTCATATGTGGGGTAGATACCCCAGTGGACCCAACAAAAGTCAGCTTCTGAGAGGAGTTCAAGAATTAATGCAGCCCTGGGAGATTTCCCTCTCCTTGAAAAAAGTTGTCTTCCAACCCAGTTCTGAGTCTAATGTAATTCACTTTGGGGAGATTCATGTTCAGGAACACAGCTTGAGTTTTCCAGTCGGAGTATGTGGCCCACAAGGGCACAAATGTGCAATTCACACAGGTCAGCTGGCACCAGAGAACCATGTGACTGTGTCAGAACAGATCTGTGCCCCAATTAAGGGTAGTGTGGACTACCCAAAATCTAACACTGGAAGCAGACGTGTTGTCAGAAAGATTCGATTATCTGTCTCGGAAAAAGACAAGGAGCATATGACTAAACCAAGTAAGCTTCGTCAATGCAAACGAGACAACTCAGAATCCTCCCAGGATGATGAATTGGAATTGCTAGGTTCTGATTCACATGAAGAAGATCTGTTCCTTGCGATCAATCAATCATCAAACCAAGGGGAACTTGACCGTGAGAGTCCTGAATCTGGACAAAATAATGTCAAAAGATACAAAAAAGGCCAGAGAAAACCAAGAGCTCTTATGTCAGTTTCAAGCCAAGAGCCATCCTGTCCACCAGAGGAATGTAGACCTGAGGACTGTTGTAGCAGCCAAGAATTCCAGCAAGGAACATCACCTCTGACTACTTTTACTGGATCAAAATCCAGTTACAGCTGCTTAAATCTCTCCTTTAAAAACCAACAACATGATCAAAGTTTGGGTGAATTAAGGCCACCGACTTCCCCAACCGACAGTGTCGACTCAAACTATACCTTTACTATCAGATCAGCAAGAAGCTAATGTAACTCCCAACCTTCTTCCTCCTCATCAGACCTAACTGATATGGGTTCCTATTTCATTAACGGGAAAGAACAGCTTCGGCGTGATTTGTCAAGGAACAATCCTATTCATGGAAAAATATATGAAACACCAAGAGGCAAACCACTAAAGGACAGCAGCGAGGGCTCCAAAAGAGTATGTCGTTCTTTGTCTATGTCAGAAATTGAAAAAAAAGGGAGAAAGATCAAGACTGAGCATGATGGAGACATGGGCAAAAACAAATCCAATATAGGTCTGGTAAACGTAAAAGAAGAAAGGCGATCTCTGAATGTAGGGCATCTGGTAAAGAAATTTGGGAAGCAGGGATCAGGACGAACGGACTTCACGTTGCCGAGTGGAGTCCATGTCACTCCTCAAGGTCAGCTGTACGTGGTGGACTGTGGAAATGTCCGTGTGCAAATAACAGACCAACAGAGAAACGTTGTTCAGCAGGTGACTCTAGCAGCGAGTGACGGTAACTCACGGCACTGTCGCAACTTATTCGATGTCGCCGCTAACTCCAAGGGCCTGATAGCCTTGACGTGTGCTGCGGAACGGGCCGTGCTGGTGTTCAACCGTCATGGACGTCTCCTGCAGACCCTTGGAGGGTCTGGGACTCAACCAGACTTTGAAGCTCCAAGAGGTGTCACTGTGACAATGTTTGACGAGTTCTTAGTGGCAGATATACGCCGTGGTACACTGACAACTCTTAAACTTGACCCTAAGACCGGAAGCAAGATGGAGCGCACAGTAGTGACAGGATTTTACAGACCATATCTGGTGGCAGCTTGTCCTACTACTGGACTAATGGCTGTGTCCGAAAGGGGCAATGAAACTGGACGGTCTCCTTGTATCAGGGTGTTAGAACCTGGATGGAACACCATTCACATTTTGGGGGTTTGTTCTGGAATGGGTCCTGTCCTTACTAGCCCGTGGGGTCTATGTATTGATGCAGATGGAAATGTTCTAGTGGCAGACTGGGGGAAGCAGCATCAAGTGGTGATTTACCCTCCTGCTGGTGTGGGCCGATCTGTTGTTACTCAAGGTCTTAACAGCCCGAGAGGTCTCGCTCTTCTACCTGAAGGTCAGCTAGTGGTGTCAGATAGTATGAACCATTGCATCAAGATTTATCGGTACAAGTAAGAGTGGTACCTCAGTTTGCATGTGCTAAAGAGTACAGTGATTGCATTATAAGGGAGCTCTAACATAATTTAACTATTAAATACATTTATATTGGTTACATAGTGCACGAGCTAGGGTGTAGAAGCCATTATATTATATGTCATGAATATAAAATTTAGATGGGCTTACCTAGTATAATAAACTGTACATTCATAGTGCTTAGAAATAACTAATATTGTTATTTCATCCTAGAAATACAAAGGTTTTAAACAGTTTGTTAGATTGCGACGAGTTCTATACTATTACATTTTAGCTATGACTTTAATATTGTAATTGCAACATTTGTTTTTAATTATAGTTACAGGACAGCTTGTGTTGAGTTAGAAATTGATATATTGTCTATTGTTTTTGTAGTTTATGTGTGTGACTTAATTTAGACATGGTGGCTCCGTGGGTGTCACCTCACAGCATGAAGGTCCTGGCTTTGCTCCTCAGGCGAGGCAGACCTGGTCTCTTCTGTGTGGAGTTTTCATGTTCTCTCCGTTTCTGCTCTGGTTTCCTCATACAGTCCAAAAACATGCAGTCAAGTTAATTGAACAGTCTAATAGGTACAGAGCCAATAGGATGCAGTAAACCAGTGCATTGCGTGGCGGTCTCAAGCCTGAATAAATAGGGAGGTTAGGAAGGACATCCATCTAAAAAACAAAAAAAACTTTTGTGTGATTAAAATGAGTGTGATTAAAATTAAAATTAGTTGTGACTGCACTTATTTAACATGTGAGTTAATAGTTTTACAACTTAATGACTTAATGTTGTGAAAATGCAAATGTTAAAATGACTCAATATTATTTTCTTCTATTTGTTATAGTTATAAACAGTATTGTGGGAACATTAAATAAACTAAATGTGGTATCCTGGATTTTTTCTCGATTAAATCTTTGTCAATTTATGTATTATTATTTTTTTGAATAATTTAACATATTCATAGTGTTAGTAAATGTTATATGAGCTAATGACAAACCACTTTCAAAAGCTCTTAAATCTTTTAGATCAAATTTTTAATCTACTGGAACTGTAACAAACTTACCTGGAATATTTGGGTTACTTGCCAACAGATTATTTGAAAGTTCCTGTCATGTAACCCTAAACATTAATGTCTTGACTAACTCATCAAACTTGTTCAGCTTTAGACATAGAATGATTTGACAAAGATGGAATGAAAGATATTTGTGACACGTGGTTTTGTTAAAAAAATATATTACAAATCAGAAAAATTTTGGCGGGTCTTGGTCCCCTGCCTTGGAGTATTTTGGGATTATTTAATGCCCTTTATTTTATTTTGCAATTATCATAAAATGTCTTGTTTTTTCTTTCATTCTCCTTCCTATTTCTCTCCTATTTTTTTTCATATTATTTGCTATTCACACATGTAACTGCCATGTGTATACTTTATGTGTGTGTTAAATGCAACATCAATAAAGATAAAATTAAATATACATATATTATAACACATTCAATTAGAAGTTAAGATTTTTGAGATTAATGTACCAAAAAGGTGAATTGATATAACCTTTTTCTGTTCATTATTTCTGTCCTGGGATTTAAATGAAATGTATTTGGGTGCATAGATTTGCAGACAGCAAACTGCATACAGTTTCTAAAATTGTAATATGCTACACCATAGCAAGTATATGCAGTAAAGAATTATTCATTTAGGATTTCATCTCATTGGGCACTGATATGGGGTTCACCTTCATTCTTGGGCCGTAATGGAGTCCAGTTACATCCATGCCGAACTGGGTGAGGAAGGTCCACATATTCATTTATTTTGAAACATTCATGATTTTGGAGCACATTTGGTTTGGTTATTTATTTATTTTTTATGCAGCATGTTTTTCTTTGAATAAATTCATTTCCATTAAAGATTAATTATGTGTTGTAATAAGACATTTTGCTTTTAAAGGGTGGTTTATTGGCTTATTGTTGACTCATCTAGCATGAAGTTTTTATGGTAAGTTATTTTCTTGGTAATATTGCATCAATCATGACTTACTTATTGTAAATCTCAGTGATCCTGTTCCATTGCATGTCTATTTATAAATCTAAGTTTATTTGATTAGTTTATCTCAGTAGGTTTTGGGACTGGCAAAAAAATAGGAAATCTAATTCCTCTTATGTAAGCTTAATAACATATATTAAGATCTAATAGAATTTTGTGTTTTTTTACTATTGTTTAGCACCTACTCATGTTTACTGTGTCCAAACGTGTTTTATTTTGTATCAGAAATTAAGTAATGGCAGGGCTATCATTACCTTGTGTACTGATTATCTAATCCCAAATTTTGTAACATTGGACTCTCCACTCTTGCTCTCATTGGCTCAAGGGGTAAATAGTGACACACTGACTATTCCAGAAACAGGTAGACCCACACAGGGTGATCCTAACACCCCCTGTCTTCAGAACCAGTATAAAGTCCTGTTCTACTTCCATCCGAGTGCATTTCCTGGATCTCAGCTGTGATTGATTGAGCAGACTGCTTACCATGAGGTGGATCTTGGTGTATTTTTGTGGGTGTGTGGTGCTAGCGTTGAACTCTGCAGCTCCAAGGTGAGTATACTTCCTAACTTACTACACGGATAAGGACCGTCGTGTAATTATCTTAATATATGAATGGTGACTCACAGAAACATGAGTCCTGAGGACGTTGGGTTTATTCTTAGCTTTGGGTCACTTTCTGAAGGAAGTGTCATGTTCTCTCTGTGTTCATGTGGGTTTCTTTCAGCTACCTTATGAATCCATGAGTGAGTGCTAAAGTGCTGAAGTTTTTTTTTCAGTGGAATATTCTGTTTACAGAGTGAACCACTGGATCAATAATGGTCATGCAGTGGTCAAAGTCAGATGACTTGTTTGATGACAGTAAATATGTGTTTACTTACCTTAATCCGACTTAATCAAACTTAATTTTATTTTATATTTCAGCCAACACGATGTGACGATGTCAGGTATGTTCATGTCAGCCTTACCGATCTACTTTAAAATATATTTTGAATTATATTCCAGCATTTGTAATTATTTTACTAATTTTTTTATCACATTTTAGTAAATCATTAAACTACACTGTACATTCAATAATAATAATAATACTTGAATCCCTTACAATTTTAGATCATCCTGAAGGAAATCTGGAATCTGATGATACTCATCCCGATGCCAAGTTTGACCGCTGCAAGGGAATCCAGTTTGACGCCATTGCTCCTGATGAGAAAGGAAACGCAATCTTTTTTAAAGGTTACTGAAATAAACCTTCACATATTTATGAATATAATTAAAATATTAATTAATTTATTATTATTTATTCATTTGAAAGCATCAGTTCATGATGTTTAGTCAGTATATACCCATTAAATCCAACTGATCATTTTAACAGGCCGGATCTGGCTCTTTATGATGTTTGTTCATAAAGTGTGTTGGGTTTCTGGAAAACTTCAGTAAGCGCAGTTCAAGGCAACCACAGGAAATAAAAACCTTAATGCACATTTCTGTAACTGAATTTGAATGGAATATACTTGGATGTATTGTGAATGAAAACATACCTTGAAATTTCAAAATACATTTGGATTTAGCATAAAATGTTACACTATATGGTCTAAAGTCTGTGGAAGCTCTGATTGGGCATCCCACTTCAAAACAATGTGCATGAAAATGAATAAAGATGAATGGGAAGAACCAAAAATTAACAATTAGAAGGGAGTTTACATACTTTTAATTTTAAAACATTAGATGTCATGATCATCTTGACGCAGTGTTTTTGTGATAGCCAAACACATCTAAAATTTGTAGCCATATGCAAACTAAAGCTGCACAGTCTGGGTATTGGGAAAGTAACTGAAACAGCAATGTATTTCTAAATGACTTAAATAGCCCTAGTTTATACTAATGGTACATTTTAGCATTAGTTTTTAGCATTATTATTATTATTATTATTATTATTATTATTATTATTATTATTATTATTATTATTATTATTATATATAATTTCACTTAAATAGTAATATTTATGTACTCTGTATACTTTCCATTTGCACGATCTGGACAACCAAAGCAAA
>JAYDZG010000013.1:3212091-3224802 GCA_034509265.1 Microcambeva bendego
GAGTACCCGGAGGAAACCCACTCGGACACGGGGAGAACATGCAAACTCTGCACAGAAAGGACCGAGATCGGCCCACCCGGGGATCGAACCCAGGACCTTCTTGCTGTGAGGCGACAGTGCTACCCACTACACACTCTGTAAAGCTGCTTTGTGACAATGTCTATTGTAAAGAGCGCTATACAAATAAAATTGACTTGACTTGACTTGACTAAGCCACCGTGCCGCCAATCGTGTAAGTACACTAGTCTAGCAACTACGTTTTCACAGCCATGTTTAAATGTTGATATATAAAGATCAAACCCCAGCTTAACACGAATCTAAGCAGATTGTGTATTAAAAAGCAATAAAACATGTAAAAGAAAAACAATAGAGCACCAATCAGCAAAGGTTCATTTAATAGGTTAAGCTTTAATATGGCTTCAAGACAAAAATAGTAACATGACAGAAACAGTGGACGTTTTTAAATGTTCAGCCTTAAAGTGAAGCACCATTTAATCAAAATATTGTCTTCATTCAAATAATACCCACAGATGTTCTCATGACTACACAACATCAGAATTGTAGTTCAATTACATTTAGATTTGATTGATTGTACATGGTAGATGATGGTGGTCACAGTGCATCCAAACTATAAAAATGTAAGGAATTCCTTTCTGCCAAGGTCTGCTTCAGTCAAACAAACCACTGAAGGTGACACTTCTGTGAAAAAATACACAACATTTATGATATATAAATAAATATTCTATGATCTGAATTAAATTATCTTCTGCAATCAAATATTGAAAGCTAGCAATGTATGGGCATCAACCTTCTGAACAGCAAAAAAGATTGTGAGTTATTGAGGTGTTAACTGGTTGAAGTATATATATATATATTATTAGAGCCACGTAGCTCCATCATTCATTTGTCATTTTCTGTGACAAGAAGTCCCTTTTTGTGTTTCATTTGGAGTTGTACAGTTGTGTATTAGTTTTGGTCTTTAAATAATGCAATAAGATCTGATACATTATAAGAGAAGCACAGATCATTATTATATAAGGCGAGTTCATGGGCGTGTGTTTTTATTGAGTTTAATGGTATTGTTAGGTGCACAGACCTGTCAGGTGAGCGCCTCCTGGGCAGGTGTTCTGTACTGACGTAATGTGAGCATTCAGGTGAATAGGATGCATAAGGGCTCAGGGAGCGGCGGATAGATGAAGGGGAAGTACGTAGTGTTGAGGTAAGGATCGGAGAGCGCATGGATGAGGATAAGTCCAAGCTGCGCAATTCCTTCAGTGCCCGTTCCCTATCAGAAACCAAACAAAAGAAGAAGTTTGAAGGAAAAAAAGTATGTTTTAAGTCACAAAAATGCTTTAAAAATACCAAAACATTCCTTATGACAGAATCCCAACACCCATAAAAACGAACAAAACTAGCGTTAAACTAATATTGTTGTAGTTGTTTAGTGAGATATAGTTTCGCTTTATAATCCTCAACAAAATTAGCTACATGAGTAACGAGGTGTACTGATTTAGGCAAGGTCTTTACCTGTCTGAACGCTCATTGAAAAGCTGCCTCCTGGTGCTCTCTAGATCTGCTTCTAACTGTGCTGATCGAATCCTTAACTGAGCCATCTCCCGGCTCTGTGTGCTCCTGAGATACCCAACATGGTTCCATAAAACACAAGAAAGGCATAAATACAAGATGAACCACCTACATGGTTACAATGCAGTGTGCGTTACAATTCACAGCTGGTCCAATGAGATTAGCGAACCCGACTCCAGGTTATGTGGAACTCTCTTCAACATCCTTTATTGTAGCCGTACATTCGAGTGTGTACTCACGCCTTACTGTCGGCCACAGTGAGCTTCTCTCTGAGGAGTTGTATCTCAGCGAGTCTCTCCTGAGAGCTGAGCTGTCTGAACAGTTCATTCTGTCTGTCTCTCGTTAACTGCTTCCTCAGGAGGTCCAACTCGGAGCGACTTGACTCCAGCTCTTGCTGCACCTGATAAATGGTAAAATAAACAGAGCAATTCCTCACTAAGGTCATTAAAAATAAATAAATGAGATCCTTTATTCAAGTGTAAATATAGCACACACCGTCTTTTTGCCAGCATCGAGTTTAACACAAAGTTCTCGTGTCTTCTCCAGGTTGTGTTCTGTCTGTGAGTTCTCCTTCCGCAGCTCATCCTCCTGCTGCTGTAGCTCAAGGTTCAGCTGTGTAAGTTTAGCATTGCAGCTCCGCTCTGCACTCAGAGACTAGAAAACAAACAGAAGAAGTAGCATGTGTTTGGCTAAAACTCAGTGGCACTGAACTCAAATTAGGTTCAGGGGTTTCACAAAATAAAAAACAACACTTTTGTATATACAGTAGAGCATTTCATTCTCAAATTCAGTTGACACAAACCCCATACAATCCTACTGAGTGGGTTAATTCCTACCTCCTGCAAGCTGGACTCCAGACTCTCCAATCTCTCTTTGAGTCTTTGATTCTCTGAATCTGAAGTTCGCAGTTCTAACTGACACTTCTGTAGCTCTCGACACTCCTGGTCCTGCTCAAACATCACTATGTTAAAATGGTTAAAAACACTGCAGCTTAGTATGGCATCGTTCCCTGAAGTTTGCCTTCAAAGCTGCTACAAAACCTCAACAGTACGAAAATAACGAATACACATTGATGAATAATGTTTTCACATCAAGGCAGCCATCTATTAAACAGCAACGGACAACCAGAAGTAATATTAAATCATTTTAAATGCAGTACTTTTTTTATTTGAGACTGGATACCTTGGAGGCCAGAAGGTCTTCGACACGGGACACATCAGACACATAGTTCTGAACTTTCCTCTTCAGAATCTCACTTTCCTTAGTGGCTTCATCTAAGTTGTGCTGCAAAGTCTAGAACAGAAAATACCAGATCTGAGGTCACAAAAAGCATGTAGAAGTTCCAATGTTTTACCTAAACCTACCGCTTATGTTGCATTTCATAAAATAAAAAAAAAACTGTATATGCCTTTGCAGCTCCAGTTTAACAAAAGGCTTTCCTGTTCCAGATGAATATGTATACCTATTATTAATACTTCTGTCTAGTGGTTATTGCCCTAACGCCATGCACTATATTTCTCTTATTAACCACATGAGTAGCCCAAGTTTCCAGGGCTTAGAACTCAAACTAAAAGCCTTTTAAAGTAGTTACTCATTATTCCTTCATATTTTAAGTTTTTCACAATCGAAGTATAGAACCTGCACTACACACAACACTGTTTCCTGTTAAATGATTATGGCAATGGTAATGGCAACGGATAACTGATTGCATCTGACCTGGTTTTCCAGGCGAGCTTGATCCAGTTCATCCCTGAGTTGCGTGTGCTCTCTCAGTGTAGCATCTTTAATCTTCAGCACGACATTAAGTTCGTCTCCTGAGTCCAACAGCTTCCTTTTGACTCCATCCAGCTCTCGCTCTCTATTGGTAGTCATCTCTCTTAGATGTCTAGAGACATGAAACATTGTTATAATGTCCATGCTATAATCTCTGTAATATTAATCAGCATTATATTATCGTATGTACAATTTATTGATATCAATCTATCCATCCATCCATCCATCTATATATCTATCTATCTACTCGATGAACGTTGCATTGAAGGACTTTATTTGATTGATATGGTTTGAAATTACATCTAAAATGCAGACAAAAGTAAAGGGACTTCCTATAGGGTGCCTAAATATCTGCAACTGGAACTCTTGTCGGTAAGGAATTATTTATGTACAGTATGTTTCATCAGACAATTTACTGCAAAAATAAATTAAAGGTGGTTAACTCATTGTAACGCTTGCTTTTTAATAAGGTTAATTAGCCCTTTAAGTGCTCACTTACTCTACAGTGGTCTCCAGTTCTTCCACATGCAGCTTGAGTGAGTAGATCACGTTTTCCTAAAAACATACACAGGTAAAGCCGAAGCCAGGCGTGAGTTTTCCCCTAGTGAATGTGCTTGTGTCTGAAAAGAAAAACTAATCCAGCTCTATTCTATGTGCTGTGCATCTGGTTTTGTCAGCTCTCTGAGTGATTGGTGTATATTTCATGTTTACTTTGCTGTGCAATATACGTGTTCAAATATATGCTCCGTTTTAAGCATTATTATCCATGTTATTTATGTATATTATTAAGTAGTCCACGTGGATGTAGAGCTATATACAGCACTGCAGTTTTATAGCTTTTTTAAAGCATAGTGTGTTCATTGCCATATGACAGTCAGTGAGAGAACGTTGCTCTGATGGAGGAATGGATATTACTGCAATATATCAATCAGCCAAAAAAAATGGCCTTGTATTACCATTAGCAGATTAACTTTTGTTAATATTATCAGCTGAATATACTAAAAGAACATCTTTGCTACCTTGTCAACCAGCTCTTCGTTATTTCTCTCCAGATGTTCCTCCAGGGTATTTTTCCACTGGTTCAGTTCTGACTTTGTGTCCTTCACCATCATCAGCTCTTCTTTAAGACATCGTATTTCCTTCTGTGACGACTCTACGTAAATATGTAAAATGAGTATCACAGTAAAATACAAACCCTGTTGGCCAAAATGTGTAAGTGTAGGACTCGTACCATACATCTCATCCAGCTCTTTATTCTTTTCCTGCACTCTCTGCATCTCTTCAATCCTATTGGTTAGCCGTCGCTGAGTTTCGCTCAGATTACTCTCTGCTCGAGTGTTAGACAGCCTGGCAAAGTTATGATAAACTGAACAAGATTACTGACAGTAAATGATAACAATTGAATCACAAAATCGAAGCTCTCTTCTCTAAATCCTCACCTGAGATAAAACTAGTACTAAATAAATGAACGTATCAGTCTAGTCCCTAATACAGTGGAAGGAAAAACAAGCACTGTCTTAACCGCTTATCCAGTCAATGGGCATCAGTCACACAGAAACACCCGTGATGGGGCACCAGTCAATCACAGGACATATCGCATTCACCCATAGTGTTTCCAATTAACCTGCCATCACGTTTTTGAACTGTTAGGGGAAACCAGCAGAAACCCACACAGACGAAGAACATGCAAACTCCACACAGAAAGCACCCGGACCGCTCGATCTGGGGATCGAACCCAGGTTCCGAACCCCCCCCTTCTTGCTGTGAGGCAATCCTACCGACAGTCCTACCTACTTACCCACCGTGCCGCTCCCATACAAAATCATTCTAATTTAAACAAAAACTGAGAGTGAAGAAGTAAACCTGAGCATGCTGCATTCATTCCTTAGATGGTTGACTTCATCTTCACTGGCAGAAAGCTTGTTGCTCAATGTGCTGATCTCTTCCTCCAGTTTCATCACGGCATCCCTCATCTGGGCCTGCCGGCTCTTCTGCTCCCCTCGTTCCTGCTCCAGCTGAGCTCAAATAGACAAAAGCGAAACCACCTAGTCAGCATATTACCGTCAGAAATAAACCAGTGATCCATAGCATTAAAGGTGCAACTGAAAGCTGTCTGAATTTAAAGCCAACATAATTAAACAGTACTTTAGTTTAGGTGTTGGTGGTCCACATGAATTGTTCTCTACCTGTTAACTGTTGAGGACTGGTTGAGAGTTTTGCTCTGTGGACATTTATTCTACTGTATTATGTAAAGTACTATACACATTCTAAGGACACTTGGTTGTATCGTTGCAATGTTGGTAAAAACACAGAGCTCAGAGGTCAGTCGGGACTGTTTTCAACATTTTAATGGCCAATCTTTACCGTCAGTATAGCTTTCTGCAGGTCCTCCACCCTCTGCTCCAGGTGAGCTCTCTCACTAATGGCTGTCTCCTGAGAGACCTGTGACATCACACACAGGATCAGTACAGGTACAAACACAAAAATAGAAAAAAAAAACATACTATTAAGCAAAGTATCCTATTTTTTCCCAGTGGATTATGACTCAACACATTAGTGTGTTATTTATAGAGGACTATTCCATTACTCATTTTCCAACTGTCATAAAAATATGAACACTTTCCAACAGAAACAATTTTGATTCGTTAGGGAGGCTCAAGTAGACTACACATCCTTAATAACAGGTTTTATTAAGTTCAGGGTTGCAGGCTGAAATAGCCAGGACTAACTTCTCTTGCTGTCTCTTTTTGTCTTCAAAAAAGACCTGCCTCTTTACCAAGCACTTAAAACACACTCACTAAGTAATACTCTTTATTTAAGACAAATCTGGTTCTCACAAGGTTACTAAATATTTGTATTTTGAACTATTGTCTACTTCAACTGGAGTATGATCATGTGTACTATGGAAACACTCTGGATAAGAGCTTCTGCCAAACGCTGAACGTGTAAATGACTAAACTAAAAGATACACAGTCGACCCCCAACCTGAAGAAAACTCCTCACCAATGACATCATGAGAAGGTACGTACCAAACAGCTGCAATTTCAATCTGATATGAATTGACCGAGACTGTAACGGTAGTACCTTAAGTCTCTCTCGGAGGCTGTCTCTCTCAGTGCTCATGCGGTGCAGGTCGGACATTGCCTCTTCTCTCTCTGCTTCCACACGTTTGAGGATGCTGTGAGCCGTCACGCTGTACTTGGGTCCCTGTGACACCTTTGACTTCATCACCTGGCGCCGAAGGTCGGCTATCTCACCTTGAGCCTGCACACAGCAGAGCGAGGTACAGGACGAAGACAAAATATGAACATAGGTAGAGTCAATGTATCTTTACTTAATCACGTGTAGCATCTGTTCAGTCGGATGGGTCTGATCAATACCTGTTGGTAAAGCGTTTTGGTTTTGTCCCGTTCGGCGGTGAGGACTCGGACGTTGGCTTGGATCTCAGACATGTGGCGCTCGGACTTATCCAGCATGCCCTGGAGCTCGTCCCGCTCTCTTAGTACCCTCATCAGCTCTGAGTCATATGTGCCGCCCTTAAAACAAACACAGATATTCAGATGGTTCATGGTTATGTTCAGGTGTCTAGAGCTACTATAGTGTATGGAATACTGTTTGATTTCTTTTACCTTGACAGTGGACTGCTTGACAGGGCTGGTTGATCTTCGAGACCTCAGTGTGCTTTTCATTGTCTTAGCTTTCTGATTGCTGTCTTCCTCTAAACTAGCAACAGACCAATTCAGATGGTTCATGGTTATGTTCAGGTGTCTAGAGCTACTATAGTGTATGGAATACTGTTTGATTTCTTTTACCTTGACAGTGGACTGCTTGACAGGGCTGGTTGATCTTCGAGACCTCAGTGTGCTTTTCATTGTCTTAGCTTTCTGATTGCTGTCTTCCTCTAAACTAGCAACAGACCAATTCAGACCAGAGCCACAAGCACCTTTGTCATCTATTATTTTCTTTTGTTCTGAAAATAAATACATACGTATATATATTTCTCACTGTATGATGCATCATGGTATTGTGATACTTCCAAGTGCAGCTAAATACAAGAAAAATCTGAAATAAACTTCCACCAAAGCTCATTAAAGCACTGAAAATGGTATTTTTCAACAATCTTTAAGTGGCTTTAGGGAACGTCTTTGTCTCTGTTGGGGTTCAGACAAAGCCCATATTTAAACCACAACAACAATCGTGGAGACTTCAAGGTGGCATATGCTGTCATCCAGTCTGACTGAGCTTCAGGTAATCTGCCATAAATCTGGGATTATCTGACCAAATTCCAGTGAGCAAAGCTAGTAGAGATGTATTCAAGATGACTTACAGCTGTAACAGCTGCCAAAGGGACAGTGTTGATTTAAAAGTAAGATATTGCAGTTTTCTATGTTTAATTACTTTCATAAAAGTGAAAAACAAGTGTGCAACAAGTCAAGGAGTCTGAATAATTTCTGAATCCACTGTACACTCATTTGGCCTGTGCTGATGATGATGTGGGTTCACAGAGAGACGTACCTATGAGATACAATTCCTGCACCTGTTTCTGCAGCTGGCTGCGCTCACTCTGCAGCTGCTGAAGCAGATGCTGTAGCTTTTGATCTGCGTCTGATCTTCGCTGTATCTGTTTCTCATCACCATTCAGCTCTGGAGGCTCGACTACCACAATGTCCTTAGTAAAGAGATCAAGAGTAATTATCGAGTTGGAGAACAGTAACAAGATTTTTGGGTGATTGGGTGTCAGTCTCATGGGTTAGATGAAATAGATGGCACTCCTATGGTGTGCCTTAAAATTAGTCCCTCTATTGACATTTTAAGGCATGCCATATGGTTACACACTTCAAAGCAAATGAAAATGTAAGTACATTTATAGTTTAACTCTGGTCTCATTTGTGTTTGTATTTTTTAATCCTGGCATTGTTGATTTATGACTTTGGATATTTGCCATTGTATTGCCCTCTATTATTTACATTTACATTCTCAGCATTTAGCAGACGCCTTTATCCAAAGCGACTTACAGTACAGTTACAGTATACACTCTGAGCAATGTGGGTTAAGGGCCTTGCTCAAGGGTCCAACATTGGCACCCTGAACCAGCATCCTTTGGATTACTAGTCCTGTACCCTAACTACTAGGCTACGACTGGCCCCTCAGTGAAAAAAACAACAACAATGGGGTCATTTTGGAGCTGACTGGATTTATGTAAAGATAATATTATGAAGCTACCTCCTCTGTGGTGACTGGGGTTTGAGTCCGTTTCTCCAGCTCTTTGGGTTTGTTCAACAGCGCCCTCTGCTGACTTAATTTGGTTTCAGCCTGCAGTGAATCAAATCAAATCAGTAAGTAATTGTGATTAATACCTAATAATGTAAGTTTATAAATCTCCTGCTCCATCATCAGTCCATCCATCCTTCTCTATCTATTCAACCCCATTGCAAATTACGAAAATGTAATGTAAATCAAACTAATTTAGCAACTTTTTGTCCAAATTACAACGTAATTTCTTAAAAAATTAGAGACATATTGGTCTCATCAGATATTAAAATGTGTTTTGAGCCGGATTGCCCAAACCACAAGTGTAATTAGTGCATCTATCGTTCATGAAACGAGTTTTCATTTAAACTTCACATTCACTTTTAGTTCATGGTGCATTTTTATTAATAACAATTTAAAAGTTCTCGTGTTTTATCATTCGAATCCCGTATTAAGGTGTTAATTATTTAATGCAGATATAATTAATGCATGAAGACACGATATTATACAAAGTTTTTTTTCATGTATGTATGGGAAAACGTTTCACTTATGTACGATCTTTATCTTAAGTCCATACTAGCATACTATATAGTACATTTCAGTACTTTACCTATAATGTAGATTCTATTCTTGCATACTTATAGTACCTATTCGATGTGGGACAATTTTACTTATATTCTAATTTTCTACTTAACCGATTTATATTAAAACACACGTTTATGTTGTATAGAAATATTGGTTTGTATTTCGAATATAAAATTAAATAAATACAAGCTTTTTCTATAGTAAATAAACGTTATGTTACCTTCTCACTGCAGCAGGCAGTCTCAGTGCAGACTCAGTGCAGCTTTACTGAATAGGATCAGTCTCGACCAATCACAGCGCCACATAAACCAGCAGGTCCGGCCTTCGGAAATCATCTGACCAATCAGAGCACACGTTGTTCCGACAAGCGCGTCTGTTGTCTTGACGACACAAAAACTTTCAAATAGAAACGTGATTGTTTTTAAATGTAATTTTAAAGCGAAGCAAATTTAAACAAACATCGTTATTTCAATGAAGGGTTAGAAAGTTAAAAATGCAATAAAAGAAAAAATACATTACAAAAAAGTTGTGATTGGGAAGTTTAGGGTTCAAAAAGGATAAATAATTATGTGTTTCCTAACAGGGAATTGAAATCAGATTCCAGGAGAGTCTTTGATGAGCAAAGATGAACAGATGATCTCCACTTTGTCAAAAAATGCATGCTGTGGAAGAAGAGGGTAGAAGTACTGGACTGGCCTGCCTGCAGTCCTGACCTGTCCACAATAGAGACACTAAACACTAAATGCATAGAATACCAAGTGAGTTTAAGTGTGGTGAAAAGTAATGCCGACATCACAAAGTGGTAAATGATTTATTCTCCTGACGGGGAATGTGTTGCATGTCTGAAATGTATAAAAGGATGTTCATTAATATACAAAATAAAGTTGATCGAGGAAAACATTTTACATTGCAGGGTAATACTGTCTACAATGAAATAAAATGGTAATGTATGAAACCCTATATTTTCATTTCCCATGCCTTTTGATACCAAGTAACCCCAAGGACCATGATAGTGGCCCACAGGCCTGTTCTAAATACAGCACAACTCATCAGTGAGGTGCCTCTAAAATTTAATTTGATTCAGTTGCTATTCCTTTTAATTACACTTAAATGTATTTAGAAAATGATATTTTAAAAATAAATGAATTTTAAATATGTTTATTATACATGAATTTTAGATAAGTTTAGGTAAACTCAGACCTATTATTTTCTCAGTAGTACTGAAGTACTGAATATTAATATTATCTGATTCCCACCTTGTTAAATCATTGTTGAGAAATATTGTGAGAAATCATTAACCTCATCAGAGTCTTCACGTATATAAATGAGTATCATCAATCATCGTTATTAATCATATATAACTAAAGGCAAACTGAGCAAATTTGTTATTGTGTGACACAGTACCAATGAAATAGCTCTCAGTTTCCAAAAGGTTGGTGACCCCTGGTATACATCAACAATGCACTGTAAAATAAAGTTATTGAGACTTTTATTATTGACTTTATTTGGATAAACAGCGTTATAAATATTAATGCTCTAAGACATATGTCGTGTATACATTGCACACCCCTCCCCCAAGCATCTTGAACTCCTGGAGATCGTGAACAAGAAAAATTCGCATTAATGCCCAATATCCTAATTAAATGCTTACTTTTTAAAGTCTTGTTAATTCATCTATTGTGCGTTATGGCTAATCATTTATAATAAAATGTTAAATCGGTTTTAAACCAAGATTGTTGACCTTTTTGGCCTTCCATGCACAAGGACGCGCAGACGTGCGACAGCCAGAAAGCTTTATCCGCTCGGGAACGCGCACTGAATAGCGAGTCCGCTAGTTTAGCGATCTGGACCAGCTAGTTTAAAGTAAATTTGTTCGTTCACGTTTGATTTTAGCATTTATCTGTGGATTAAAGCCGTAAACCCGGGGAATATATATATATTACAATTGAGTCTGTAACGCTATAGCGATTATACTTTCTGTTAGAAAGGAAGCAGAGAGAAATCGGAGGGATCGGATTTGGAGTTTTTGAGAAGAACAACATCGGCCCGAACAAAAACAAAGACGCGTTTGGATCTGAAGTTTGAACAGTTTTAAAGCAGATTTTTTTGGTCGGCTGGAATGTTTATTGGATGATTCGTGAATCATGCTGGAGCAGATCCAGGCTTCGTTCATCCGTGCGGTTCATACGGGGCTTTGTTTTACTTTGTAGTAACAGTAATCCGCACATGAGCGCATATAAAAAACATATCTTTGTTTTGCTTTTTTTTTTTACATAAAAATAACGGAACTGGTCTTGATATGCCAAATATTTTCCAGCACTGATTCTATTATTAGTTAAACACTAAAAGACAGGATCGACTGAACAATGCAGCATCAATAACAGACGATCCAGTCTTAACTGTCTGTTTCCTAACACAAAGACGATCTTATTTATAAGGCCAACTGAACACGAAGCGAACATGTCTTTCTTCAATTTTCGCAAAATATTCAAGTTGGGTCCCGAGAAGAAGAAAAAGCAGTACGATCACGTTCAGAGAGACGTGAATCCTGAAGAAACCTGGCAGATCCTTGGAGAATTAGGAGATGGAGCTTTTGGGAAGGTGTTCAAGGTAAATAGTTTTCACTATACGCTTAATACGCAGTAATAACTGTGAACATGTGAGCAGTAGCTCGATTTTGCACAAGAACAAACGTTTGTCCTGTATAGAGATGCTACGTGGTTCGTCTTGCCACTGTTTATGAGCTAAAAGTGCGCATGCGTAGTTCACTCTGACGCTCACGTGTTTTTACCAGTAATAAATAGCCTTTTCCAATCAAGGTGCAAGTACGATGCAAAATCACTATATACTTAAAAATGTACTGAAATGTACATCACTTGCTGCAAAGGCAGTGCACTCATGAATGCAACTTGTGCAGTGTAGTTGCACATTTCACTCTTTGGAGTATTGACACCCCTGCAGCATGAGAGTTACTTTTATTGTAACAAGGACCATGAAGCTTTGCACACAGGAGTCTGGCAAAGAAACAAAAATGTAAGGATGCTGTAAAAAGTAAGGAAGGCTGTACATGCAAATTTAAAAAGAGGTCACCATATGGAGCTGCTCTTTCTATTTATAAATAAATTAAAGCCCATTTATTTAAACAGTTTATAAGAACACAAACTACCTAGCTATCTTCTATAAAGGTATTGAAACAGTACATATATCTTTTTTCACCAGCATTCTATCATTAATAATGAATCATTAATCATTTTAGTTATTTATTTGGATATTTGTTAAACTGTTCTCTTAATACAGATACACTGATGAGCCAAAGCATTTGTTCCAACTTTCAATAATGTGCATGCCAATGCTCATTTAATATAATTTGGGCTGATGATATAATAGAATAGGATGGATGGATGGATGAATGGATTTATTAACCCTGGGGACATTCAAGCATCAAAACAGCTCAATGTACATCAGACAAAATTCAAAAGGCATAAGATACTTACGCAGATTAAAAATAAAAAGACTTGA
>JAYDZG010000013.1:3278246-3300204 GCA_034509265.1 Microcambeva bendego
GAGAACATGCAAACTCCACACAGAAAGGGCCGAGATCACCCCACCCGGGGATCGAACCCAGGACCTTCTTGCTGTGAGGCGACAGTGCTACCCACTAAGCCAACGTGCCACCCAGACACACACTACCTACTTGCAAAAGATGCTGCAATTGCCCCAGCCAAGAAACCCTGTTTTAGCCAGTTGTTCCCCCACAATAGAGACACACAGCCGATCGTGTACAATGTTTTGCTTTTTTTTTTATAGAAGATTCTTTGAAGTTTTGCACAGAATGTGAACCTCAGTCCATTTAAAGCCTTTTGTGAATATTCCTTTTATAACCATGATTCACTCATGCTTTTAACCAGGTTATTTAGAGCTTCTTTAATCATCACTGGGTTACATTTGTTAAGATCAGGGTGATGAGTGATTACTAATGCTGCATTTAGGGTTTTATAGTCGCTCACCCAAAGGCAATATTTAAAGAGGGCTTTTGTTAAGTGTGACAATTCATGTAAAATTTTACAACCTTTGAAACTGTTACTTTATCACACTGTTATGTCATGACACAATAACAGTAATTATGACCACAACCGCCAGTAATAGTATAGTTCAAAACGAACGTGAACGTTTGTTTATGTGCACTGTCGGACCATGGTAAATGTTAGTGAGCTTTAATGAGTGTACATGTAAAATAACAATGGTACTAAATGCTTAGCATCATTGAGAAGTTGTGCACTTCTTGTAATGTAATATTCTATAAATACAACAAACATATTTATATAAAAATATACATGAGTAAATAGTTAATTATAAAATAATCAAATATGAATAAGGAAAATAACAGTGGTAGTAGTAGTAGTAGTAGCCATATACAGTATTGTATTCATTTTAAATGACTTTCCACTACTGAATAAATGTCAATTTATGTAGTAAAGATTTTTACATGCATTTTTTTCTATAGTGCACAACCATACATTTGTAATAAACACCAACACAAATATACCGAATCTTTAAAGTTAAATTTGCCACCCTTAATGTATTGTTTCAGCACAGCTACTAGAAGAGTTATTACTGTGTAATGTTTAAAGAGCAATATAACTCACCTGTCGGCTCTAAACGAAGAAACGGCTCACGCTGTGTTCTCATGCAGTGGTTTGACAGTTTATTATATTTGCGACCTGGTTCTGATCAGGTCCGGTGACAGAGAGGACAGGTATGTGGGACCGAAATGTGCAGAGCTGATTCTGACTCACACACAAGTTTAAACAGGATGAGGGGCTGAAACAGGCACATATCTGTAAGAGTGAAAAATATGACCCTCCAGGCAGTTTAATTACAGAAAGAGAGTGAGAGATGCAGTTATAAAACTACATCCATCAATATTCTTCTGTCATGAGTTGTTGTTTTTTTTCTTTTTAAAATGATTGGCTGATCTTTGATATGAATGCACTATATAAGTATATTACGAAGACACTATGGGTGTTAAATGTAACTGAGGATAAGTAGAGTAATTATAGGTAATTTCCTCTGAAGTATGTCTGTGGGAATTTGTAAATGTTTGTAATTCGAATTGACTAGTAATTCGAAGGTTCAAGCCCCACCACTGCCAGGTTGCTGCTGTTGGACCCTTGAGCAAGGTCCTTTGGATAAAGGCATCTATAAAATGCTGAAAATGTAAATGTTAAAAGAACATTTGAGCTTTATTCCATTTCACACCAGAGCTGTTCAGTTGGGCTGAGGTCAGGGCTCTGTGTAGGCCACTGGAGTTTCTATAAACCAGCTTTGCTTCATGTCTTTATAGACTTTGCTTGGTGCACGGGTGTACATTCATGCTGGAACAAAGGGCCTTCCTTAAACTGTTGCTGTGAAGTTGAAAGCCTATTTTAAAATCTATAATTACAAGGCATGTCCCAATACTTTTCGTTCATATAGTTTACGTGGCTCACTGCGGTGAGATTTATGCATGTACAGTATATCTACTGGCTCTGTACAGCTGTATTGCATCCTTTCACTTCAAGCCTAAGCATATACAGACGTGTTTAATAGGTTGCTTTAAATCAGGCACAATTATGATAAGCTGCAGGCTAAAGTGGGGATTTTTTGTGTATTAGTGTGTGTTTCATGTTGATATTAAGTTCATTCAGTACTGAAAAATTATTTATGAGATCAGGTTACTTATGTAAGGCCGTTACTATCTATTTAAAGATATAAACTCTTTTCTATTTGAAACCCACGGCTGCTTAAAAGCTGGTCTGACAGGACACCCATGTGCAATTATGCAAAAATTCTTACTTTATTCCACATCAAAGCCCACCCATACACAGGTATAACTACAATGTTCTTAGACACTACATACAAAAGCATGCAGATACCTGACCATGAGCTCATTGCATTTACATTTTCAACATTTAACAGACACCTTTATTTAAATAGACTTACATTATAGTTACAGTATACAGTCTTAGCAATGAGGATTAATGGCCTTGCTCAAGGGTCCAACAGCAGCAACCTAGCAGTGGTCACTGGATTACCTCTACACCAGACCTGGACAAAATATGGCCCCTAGGACACATCTGTATATTTGAGGAACTTTATGCATAAGGGCGCATTCATGGTAGAACACAGAAGGTCTTTATAAAGCGTGAAAAATGTTTGTGATTGGAAACAGCGGATCTCACTAATTAGGAGAGGTGCCTACATTGGCCATAAACATCACTCCCTGACTTACTCACTTAACTACTTATCCAATCAGGGAGGGGGGCAGGAGCTTTTAGTTGTCAGGGAGAGCCTGTGTAGACACAATTATCCAGAACAAATTGATACAGGAACCTCAGTCTCACAATGCACTTTAACTCCAGTGGTGGCACTGCTCATGGGAAATGGATAACAATCACATAGTCCCTCTAAATTCCTCACAAAGAATCTAAACTTATTTTTTTTCTTCCCATGGCGATTCCAAACCTCTGCATAACCAGAAAAGTATTTGAGGTTAGAAATGAAGTGAATAAACAAACAAAACAAAACTGGGGTGTAGTCTGTCCAAATGATTGAAGGGGCAATTGGGTGAATTCAGACAAAGCTTATTTTTTGCAAGCACCTAGTGTCTGCATGCTGCGACATAACCCTGTAAACCTTAGTGACACCCTATTATTATTATTATTATTATTATTATTATTATTATTATTATTATTATTATTATTATGTGTGAGGACATCCCATGTTTAAGATGGTCGTTTCACTGCTACTAGTGGTTTGTACAGACGTCACCTTATTTATAAAGATCCTCTAATTGCAAAACCACATGTCACATGACTTCACAGAGTTGCACTTATAAATAGATCATATAAAGTACGGTAAATAAAATCATGTTGTTGTTCCATTTGTCTTTAAGCAAACCTTTACTATGTGTTGTTATGAGCTTTTATGGAACAAATCTAAAGTACATTAAGCTGCACAAAATCTCATCCCATTACAAGCACACACAAGCTCACACCTACACAGCATTTAAATTAATCAACACATTAATGTGTGTGTGAATACACCTTCTGTTTTCACCTGTACTCCAAGTGTGTGAAGATAAGGGTAATAAACCGTGATAAGTTGTGACTAAGAACTATGATTACGCATGATTGATGGTGAATCATATAGCATACAATGTTATGAAATATGTTTGGGGGGAAATAGCTTGGGGCAGCAAATAATCTCTCTTGTGAAATTATATTATCACTGCATGTACATATTTAAGATATTCAAACATTGTCAGGTGTTTTAATAGATTTTAATGTAATATTTGTTTCAATTGATTTTAATATAATATTTATCTTTATACTAGTGTTTTCGAACAAAATTCCATTAATACATAATTCATATTTAGAGATTGTTTTTGACCTCAAGCTCAAGCGTACTTGTGTTCTGCAGCAAGACAATGATCCAAAGCACACCAAGAAATCGGATTGAGATGCTGTGGTATGACCTTATACAGGCCGTTCATGCTCAGAAACCCTCCACTGTGGCTAAATTAAAACAATTCTGCAATTTGAGACTGGGCCAAAATTCTTCCACAGAGATGTGAAAGACTCTTTGCCAGTGATCACAAAAAATGATTGCAGTTGTTCATCATTCATTCCAGTTCAAATCATCATTTTTGTATTCAATCAGGTTATCTGATATTCAGATTCATTTGATAAGCTGAATAATTTAAGTGTAACGTGCAAAAACATTTTAAAAAAAATCTGTAAGGGGCAAATACTTTTTCACAGCACGGTATGTAGCCTGAGGACTAAACTTACTTAGCTGGAAAATTCAAGTTAAGGCAGCTGCTGTCCTCCTGCTGTCGTAGTTTAGAAATTTGAGAAAGATTTAGAAATACGAGCTAGGTGTTATCAATGCGCATCAATGTTTTCCTTAAAGCAAAATCCTGTACAATTATTCATATAGGTATGAACTTATTCATTAACCAATACCTTTCGATTAAGAGAACACATTCCTGCATTCCAGGTCTCCATCTGGTCTCATTGTTTTATGTTCTGGCCTTAATCTGAATGAAATTATTTGCCCTGGATCCGGTTTCATGTGGAAACACTGAACACTGGACAGGATTACCCTGGACAGAGCACCAATCTTCTTAGACAGTCTTCACTTCAACCACTGTCTTCTCCGACATAGCCAATAATGTGTGTGTAGATGCCCGGACAGCCGATTGTAGAAGCCCCAGGTGGAAAAATAATCTGGACAAGAGGGCCAAACCTTTGCATATTTAGTCAACTACTCATTCCCATCTAGGAACAACTGAGAGTAACAAAACTACATTCTACAGGTCATTGTGAGGTAGAGGGAAACATGGGATCTAGTTGTAAACATTCAGTCAGTAAAAAGAATCAAGGCACTGTCACAACATTGAAAAACATTTTACAACCCTAAAAGAATATCCCAAATTAGATAAACTATATTTATATACTCGTAGATTATTAATAAAAAAATAGAGTAAAATAAGAAATGAACTCAAATCATTTTCTGTTATGAAAATGAAAACTTAAACACCAAGAATAACACCTAATTATTTACTTTATTTTATTTTTATATTGCACTTTTCAGTAATAAACTAAAGGTGCCTACATTGGCATCATAAAACAAAAAATAGGACACCACAGAAAGAAATTACATACAGACAGACAATAGGGAGAGGCATACGGAGACCTGGTGGAGAGGAATTCTAGGCTATTGGAAGGTTGTATGCTAGTGGTAAAATGTTAAATGTTTTTTAAAATACAGGGAGATTGTTCGATTGTCTAACCTGAAGAGGAAAAGAGTTCCAGAGGTGAGGAGCACATCTAGAAAAGGCTCAGTCATCAAAGCTGTGAAGGTTAGGTGTGAGACAGCTGACGAAGACCTGAGAGAACGAGTTGGTTTAAAGAACATGAAGATTGTACTGGTAAAAAGGGACGAGATTGTTGAGAGCTTTATAGGTTTATTGTATTCAATATTTAACAGAAAGTTAGTGCAGGTGAGGAGATGGGCAGCAGAGTTCTAGAGTTTGAGAATGGAGGAGGAACTGAAAAACTCATAAATGAGTAACAATGGCTGGAAAAAAACAGCAGCAGCCTGAGAGATGGTCTGATCCTGGTGGTGTTGTGCTGATGAAAAAAGTTCTACCTACTGAATTAATATGGGCCTCGACTTTACCAACTTTTGAATTTTAGGGGGCCAGTTGTAGCTTGGTGTTTAAGGTATGGGACTCTGTTGGGCCCTTGAGCGAGGCCCTTAACCCTCATTGCTCAGACTGTAAACTATACTGTAAGTCGCTTTGGATAAAGGCGTCTGCTAAATGGTGAAAATCTAAATGTAGTAACTTCTTAATCCGGGTCAGGGTCACATTAGGAAATGAGAGACCACAGCCAAATTCCCACCGATAGTGAACCAGACCACAAATGAGGATTCAACCCAGGTCCCCTGGATTCACGTGTTATGTGTTACTGTGGCACCTACTACGCAAATCACAGTGTAGCCTTTATACTTTGCTTTCATGAAAGATTAAACATGACATTATGCTATGCTCGGATCTTATCAGAAATGCCATGCAATCCAGCAAGCCCCAACGACCCAGCGATTCTCTCCTGAGGCGGTCTTCAACACCAAGCCACCGAATGCCAGCACTGTCAGAGCAGGCTGTATAGTGATTGCCAAAGATCATAAACATACAACAGATATCACAACATGTACAAGAACAAACTAGATACCGAGATCTCTTTAGGGTATTATTAGTTTAGTTTGGAAATATATCTCCTTAAGGCTATGAAAATATGAATCAGCGCATTACTGAAATATCTTTTCATCAAACTTTTTATCCTGGTCAGGGTCGCAGCGCTGGAAACACTGCACAAGTCAGGGTTCTGTAAGATCATCACTGGATGTTTCAACACCACAACAACCTGACACAGAGACCAAACTAAATAAGCAAAATCAGTTTAAATAGAAAGCCTGGCAAATTTCCTGGCTTGTATGGAGTATTTTGAAATAAAGGCCCGCACCTATTGTCGTGAATTTAAAACACACCGCTTCAATTCAGGCTATAGCCGAGATAGCGTATGTAGACAATGGCAAACACTGACTGTTGAGCAGCTGAAGTATAAATCAGGAAAGTACAAAACTTTCACTCACAAAACCACAAGATCAATGCCATGATTAAGCAAAATAATTAATAGGAAAGGTGATGAAACTGGCAAACATGCCTCTGTCCCAACTCGTCTTTTCTGAGTGTGTTGCAGGCCAATTCTAAGTTTGGTAATATTTACAAAATGCTGTTGGTCTGTGAAAATCGGTTAAATAGAAGTATAATTGGTTAAATATAAATTTAACATAATTAACCAAGCACAGATTCTTAAATCCTACATTAAACCAGCTGCTGAGATCATATCTGATGGAATTTTGTTTTAAAGACTTGAGGGCTAAATGAGTGACATGATTCAGGTTTTTATTTGACATATTTTTATGGCTGAACTTTTTGAGCAGCCAGTAGAAACATGTATTATAACACACTGTGTCAGTGAAGAGTATCTCTATTCATGTCCCAGAGATATTCTTTCTAAATGCCTTTTGTTTAATCATATACACTCTTGTGCTTGCTGTTGCAGTGCACGTAGATGAAATCTTTTATAAAAAGTGAAACCTTTATCTGGACCATTTAGCAAACTCTGGCGGCTCATATACCAAAATTTGAATGAAGCCAGTGGGTCATCCTAGGTTATTGATAAACAGTATTAACTACAGTATACATCATCTTTTAGACTATGAAATACATCTAGGGGTTTGTTTCTGATCAAGGGCAAGGTTCAAATCGCTGAGGGGCAGAAATACAGAAAAAAACATTTTAAAATGTAATTAATATTTGGTAATATAAATATAAAATATATTTGACAATATTCAATCCCAGCTAAAAGCAAGTGCACTGTATTCATAAATAGGTGGGTTTTAATTTAAAAAGGTTTAGGATTTTCTATATAAATGTACATGAGCAGCCCATCAGGCTTTTAAGCAGGTGTAGACTCGTGTCTAGAAAGTGATATAAATAAGTAACCTGATCTCATGAATTATTTTTTAGTACAATACTGGATTCAAAGAATCATAAAATCAACATAACACACTGACTATAACACACAAAAATCTCTTTTTAGCCTGCAGCTATTCATAATTTTGCATGACTTTAACAAATCCCATTAAATCATGTCTGTATATGTTCAGACTTGAAGTGAAAGGATTTGGTGCAGCTGTGCAGAGACAGTAGATATAATGTACATGCATAAATCTCAAGAAGTCCATAACTGTCCATGATAGAATTTCACAACCTACTGGTGTTAAATCTGCTGGTAGGTATCCTATTATAATGGGCATGGATGTTACATCAGTCTTAAGATTTTAATGTTTTTGTTTCCTCCAACAGTGCTGTTTCAGGAGTTAAATAATAATAACACGTTTGAATAACTGAAATAAAACAATCAGTTTTCTGCCACAGAACTGTCAGTTCAGGAATCTGTCTATAAATAAGTAAAGTAATAAAAATGTGGTTGAAGTAAGAATCAAAACAGACACTGAATTTTAGTTAGAAACCTGAATTAAAGAGTGGCAGGGGCCCACAGTGAAGCAAGCTTTAGGTATCTATGGGCTACCAGTTTCAAAAATGCCACTATTAAATCCTTTTATATATATATATTTTAGCTCATGCTAAAATAAAGTGATCATTTTGAAGTGGTGTCTTAATTTTTCCACGACTGTATATTTAAGTATAGTCAGGATTAGAATTAGTGCCTGGCCTTGTAATTTTTTAAAATGAATATGCATGGTGTGTTAATATGTGTATTATAAAGGCTATAATAAACACCTTACACTACAGTGTGGATTTTGGACGAGAAGAACGTGCTTTTGTGAACTGCAATTCCCCAAATCAACCAGCAGAGGTCGTAATTTGCCCAGATGTTTTGCCAACGTTATTGTGTACTGCCAATCATGAGTTAAGACAACTACCGACAGGTGTTAAAACACTCAAGACACCAAATAACTTCCACACCAACGCATTCAATGTTCCTACTTGCTAATAGTTTTTAAGTGAACAGTAGATTTTTACTAATAGTAAAATGTGCCTAAAAGCTGTGGTACTTGTACTCATAAGTGATGAGGTTAGCCAGTCTTGAGTGATGGAGTCTGATCAGAGGTTGAACCCCTTTAAGAAAACTGAACCCAGACTACATAATGAAGAAACTTTGTCCACAAAAATAAATATTAAAATTACCTGAATCTCAGCAAATCCTGGTGTCCGAAAAGACTTTTTGGGCTCCAGATCACTGCCTGATATGTTGAAGTCCATCTTGTTGCCACCACCTGAGAAACCAGTATCTTTCCAAGATTCTTAACCAAAGACAATTTTTGTCACCTCTGTTTACCAATCTGGAAGCTTGGAAAACTCTCAAAGTCGAGACATGTATGTTGATTCAAATGAACTCTGACTATTACTTATTTCTTTACAATTATAGGTAAAATAACAATGCTTTTTCCTAGTTGATTGACACGTATGGTACATGCTATTTAATATATTAGTTATTCACAGATGCATGGTGGAAGAATACTCCACAATCCACAGTCTTTCCAAGCGATTTTGGGACCACAGGGAAGTTTGCAGCTGGAGCCATTTTGTTCAAAGACATGGTCAAGCCTAGAACAAAAAAGTCAAGTGCAATCATAACCTGTTGCTTATATTGTTCTTAACCTTTTTTTAAACGGATCCTGATTAGGTAAGCTTGTCTTCCAATCCTAGACAATGGTCATTCAATGTGAAATGACTTTGGGGCCAGAAGATGCTACTGTGAGTAAAAATGGTGCGTCTTGCCCTGCTCCAAAGTCTTCAGGTCAATAACCATGAATAATTTTAGAAATATTTTAATGGCATGTGCTTTTGAGTAAGACCTGAGGAAGAAGACCCAAGGAAGAAGACCTGGGATTATTAAAAGTAGACAGTAGGTCACAATTTGTAAACAGTTTTACTGTGTTGTACAATTAAAAACATTACAATTACACCTGAAATGATATTTCCTATTTTTAAAAATAATAATAAATTAGGTATAGGTCTGTAAACTATGATTTCCATGCTTGATGATGTCAAAATCGCTACTAAAACCTTGTTATCTGTTTTTTTTCACTTTAGTACCTCTGAACTTTAGCTTATACACTGCTGATGTAAAAATATTCCAAACCTTAAATAGTGGGGGGGAGAGTGAACATGTTGTAGTCTTAAAATGAGGTTAAAAACATTCACAGATCAGTAAACGACACCCTAATATATTGAGAGCCATTAGTACTATTGTTTTGAACCGATTTGTATTGTTAACTGGTGAAACATCAAGTGTTACATTGCTGCCACCTACTGGTGGATTGGTTGGAATACCTACTATAGTTGGCATAGAACACATGGCAACTACACATGGCATTAATTAGTCTTGTGCTTCGTGTGCTACCTGACATTCAATGCCACTATACACTTTATGCATTTATATACATTATGTTTGTATGTTCTCCTTTATGCGCTCATGTTAACACTTTTTACTGAAAATACAAACACTGATGCGATAATGCATCTGAGTCAGTATAATTTCATTGTGCGTGTAGGGTGACAAACCATCTCACACACAGTGATGATTGAAACATAGTATTTTTAATGAATGTGTGATTAAATCAAATAACACATTTTAAATGTGGTCACACTCAAATTGTGACATAATTATACTTCACTCAGTAACTTTGATTCTGTCAGTGATCTCATCACCAACACCCCAGTGTTCAAATCATGACAACAACCTTGATGGTAACTCATGTCTCAGAAGGGATGCTCTATATTATACCATTGAAACATACAGTACTCCTGAATAAGCACCGGTGCATTTTTGATCAGTTCATGTAAATGCTTAACTGGATCTCTATCAGATGCCAGTGGCTGAAAAATGTTGGTAGATTTTGCTGTTTGAAAGTCTTTAGGAAGTTTAATGTCACCTGGAACAAGAGAGTTTCCAAGTAAGGCATGGTATAATATTCCCTCTAGAAGCCTCTGTTCAAGAAATATAAGCATGTCCATTAGTCTGTCGGCTATCTTATCACTTTCCCATTGCATGGGCTTGTATTCCAGAAGCAGATGAAGCAAGGTGGACTTCAAATGGTAACTTGTAAGCCCACACCTTCCGGTCAGATCATTTTGTTGTTTATGTAGAAATGCAAGGATCTGGAGGCACTGAATATGACACGAATTAGCTGGAAGAACATTACTGAAGTATTGAAGTAAGGCCTTCTCATAACTAGCAAAAGAGACGGGCCAGTGAGTGTCTGAGACGTCTTGTACGTTGGAAAGACATGAGACTAAATACACATTTGAGTCTTCAACCTGGACCACAGGTGTGATATTGAAATGAATAACCCATCCTGACTTGAATCGAACTCTTAAAGCGCCAGGAGCAACCTGGTTGCGAAAAGCTAGCTCAAACTCATACTTGTGACTGATTTTCTTCCAAGCATTTTTAATAACTGTCCTAAACCATCGGACAACTTGCCTTTTAGCAAGATATGGTGTATTTGCCTGGCAAAGCATTCCACCAATAGCATCCTTTATGACTTTTTTAGCCTCATTATGAGGATGAAGAAGACACAAAGTGTCATCTTCATCAAGGTCCACATCCATGCAGGGACAACCATTTTCCGTCTTCACCATTTTGATCTTTCCAAAATCTTTCTTTTCTTTTAAGAAATCTACTTCAAAGCCATAAGGCTTTGGTGCAGTGATGGGTACATACAAATCACAGACTATGCTCTTGCCTGTAGCCCAAGTCTCATATACGCTTCCTACTCCAATAGAGTCTCCAATCTGCATGTTTACTTCTTCACTACTGGACTCTCTTGCAGCTTCTAGAAGTTCATCAACAAACCCCTCCACAAATTCACAAACTTGCCCACACATGTTTGGAGGAATTTGTACACATTGGTCATAAAAGCTAGTCATAATTTTGCTGTCAGGTAAATATATTTTTGAAGCGAATGGTGCAGAGACAGCGTCGCCTTTCGTGATTGACTCCACCATTCCTGACTTATTTGAACTGCTGCTAAGGCATTTTCTGAGAAGCCTTATCACTGACAACAAGGACAGGACTTTCCAAAAAAACCAGGTGTACGTGTTCTCTGACTTATGCTTGGAGTTTTGCTCAGTACCTTGTAATTCCTCAGGAGTGAATGCTGTATTTGGCTCAGCCAACATTTGTGAATCTCCAGTGCCCTCTAAGGCTTTGTTTCCTTGAGATGAATGAACTTCTTGTGATGTCTGGAACGTTCTTTGCATTAATTCCTTTATGTTCTGAAAATATGACGTTGGTTCCACCTGAGCAGCTTGCATGCTTTGTTGAGATGGGAACTGTTTGTCAAATATTGAGGTTGAATCTGCTCCGAAAGGCTTTCGATCACCCGTTTGGGCTGGAACATCTTTATTTTCATTCACATGAATGTCCTTACTTTCATTTTGGCCAGCACTTTCTGGATGCATTTCTTCTTTTGAAGACAAAGTCTCATCAAGCTCCAAGACTTTGTGATCTGCATTTGTGACACTTTGAGACACGTTGTCTGGTAAAACAGAAATCATGTTATCATTCTGCAATTCATTTTGTTTGGCTTTAATAAATAGATTATTGTGCAGAGCATGCTGGTCCTTCCTTGACTTTTCTTCTTTGCCATTTGGCACCATTTGTTGAACATCTGACTCTTCACCCGGTGATACTTCCTTATTTGAATGTGTCAACTCTGTGGCTAGCGAGTGCATTTCCTGCTCTAGTTTTGTAGCCTCCATTTGAAGCAGATCCTCCCGCTCTTGCATGTTCATGACGATGTCTGTATCCTGCTCCTCAAAAACAGTTTGGTCTTTTATGTACAACAGGCTGACCACCAGTACACAGACTCGTAGGATCATCTCCTCCATCCTGAAGCCAAACAAGATTTCTTTGGTTAAATGTGTCATTTCTTTAATAAAACAAACTTAAAAGCCCGATACATCCTACTCAATACATAATGGAATAAAGTCCCCGGTTCTAAACTCAACATTGCTGGTCAACAGGGTGACACCCTAGCCACTAAGACAGTACATTGTAATGCTGGTCCAAAGCTCAGATTAATTAGAGGTTTGCATCAGGAAAAAAACCCATTGTCTGATTATTGAAATTTTAGATGGCCCTGATGATACAAGAAATGTATGAAGCATTCAATAGAAACAATATTTTATTTAAATGTTGTTAGACGTGCAGATTATAGAACTGCCCATTAAAAAGATAACATTAAATAAAATAGCTTATTTGTAGGAAACCGTAGAAATAACATGCTGCATGCCAAAAAAATAAAATAAAATAATAATAAACTAAAGAAAACACGACACCCTGGGGGTCCAGTACATTCAAATATTTTTAAAATCATTTATGGACTAGCATTTATCAGCATTTATCAGCAAAAGATAAGTTCCATGTTATTAAAAAGACAAACATCACTATTAAAGGAATTCTCTATCCAACTTGGTAATTAAATTTACTTCAAAAATAGAAATAAAAAAATCACATAGTGTAAAGTTCTTTCTCTTTTCAGTACTTCTGATTTGAAGTTGCCATACAAGGCTGTAGTGTAATGATTTACAAATAAATTAAGATTTATTAAAACATTTATTGAATTTTAGTTCATGCATGATATTCATCCGCTATTTATCTGATTTTTTAAGTAACAAATGTAATTCTGCTATTTCCTGGTTTGATGAGCACCTATCTCACATAAAATATATCTCACTTTTTGAATAATTGCTGTTTTTGTTAAATAGAAAGTCATTTTCACTCCACTTACCTGTATAGGTTCGTGTTAAGAAACAAAGTTGAAAAGACCTCCAATGTTTGAAAGTTAGTAGCAGTTTAATGAATGCTACATGTCTTCCTTTAGAGAATGCAGCCTGTCTGAATTGACTTTGACAACACACTTCCTGCTCATATGTGCCTTTCCTCTCTAACTGTAACTCAACAGTAAGACCAAGGTCTCTGTGTTGTGCAAGACAGTGAAGGCTCACATCAACAATCTAATAAGTGACCATTAAAAAAAGTTCATACAAATATGGCACAGAATTGCCTTCATGAAAAATTAGTTCCATAACAATATGCCTTTACAGGTTGTAACATGCGGCCTTCTATAACTTCTTTCAGGGACATCCAAGTTTACGCTGGCCCGAAATGTGTATATCTCTTAGTGCACCTTAGTTACCCATGTCATTATCTCTGTAAGTAATACACATGATAACTCATTTAGTTACAATGTTTATGCATCCAAAATACAAGGGAGTCATCTGTGCTGTGGTCAGGTGAGTCCACATTTCAAGTGATTCCCTTTTTGTGCTGGTTGACCACAAATTTTCATATATTTATTGAGAAAAACAATGGATATGATGATTCATCAAGGATGATAGAAGGGAATGATGGGTAAATAAACAGGCAGACATTTAGGAGCCATTAGAGCTTTAGTAAATTTAGTAATAAAAGACATATTTGTGTCCCAAATATGTTTTGTTGGTATAATTTGAAGAGATTGTTGAGGGATTTGTGTACACTTCATTGTCTTACACTTCATTGCCTTTTAATGAACATATTCTTTACAATTTCTATGGACATATTCTTGTTGCCAGTTTTCAACCATTTTTCTGCAAATGAAGTAACAGCTTTGGAATAATTTGTATTTGTACTTGTAATTTATTATTTATTCACTATATACTTTTTTTAGAGAATAGCATGGTGCCATACACTGAAATATAGGGAAACACTTCAGCAGCACATATTTGAATAAGGTGAGGCAGCAACTTTGGGTAGGACCGCACTGCATGGTTGTATATCACTATGGAAATAAGAGACATTTTTAACAGCAGCACCATAACAAAGTCTAAATGGTATCAATAATCAGCCCATAATTATGGAGACCTTACAAAAAGAATAATAATAAAACCTTTTTAATCCGACAGACGTTTTTGATCAGACCAGGTAGAGATTGTTTGACAGGGTAGCAGGTGTGTGAGGAGGGTGGAGCTGATCAAAATGTCTATTCTCTAGTTCTCTAGTTTAGGAGACTGCGTCAGAGATTCAGCCATTGTAGGAAGGGAAGCATCAAACAACATTCCTCAGCATTCCTCCGACATTTGGATTCAACGAATCTCACTTAACAGCTTTTGAAGAATTTGTAAGTATATTACTTGCTTTTATATAATTTAAATCTAATTTGCGGTAGATTGAATTCAATCTTGAGCATTAGTTATATTAGTTATATAACCATTAGTTGGAACAATGCTTGCACAAATTGAAAAGTCTTTATTTTAAATGCATTTTTCTTTCAGTGCATCTATAGAGTGTCATTGCAAGAATTTTGAATAAAACAAGTGTGTACTGTAGACAGGGCACATATTAGGCATCATGCTGTATGTATTCATGTCTACATTTTACATGTATTGTCCCAAATTCTGTTTTAAAATAGTAACACGTTCTATAAATCTTGCTTACAGTACACAGTACTGTTTCAATGGGAAGTCAGGGATGTTAAAGACAGTGGAGCTTCCCCATCACTAAAGTCATATAACGATGTCGTTATGGGTCTCACTTAAGGCACTGTTAACAATTATGCTGTAAAAGAAAAGACCCATACCAAAACTGTTGCCATAAACTTACTATATAGAAATGCTGTAATTAAATACCTGTTAGCATTAGGTTGGCTAGGGCAGGAAGTTTCCAATACTAATGGAAATATGAATGCTAATAAGCCTCCAAGTAAAGTCTACTGCTAAAGGTTTTGAGTGTTAATAAGCCTGTTCAGTGAGGTTCTGTATGATATACTTTCAATATTAATACAATTATCTGAACAATCCCTGCATCTTTATTGATTTTTAATCAGATTAATCTTAGACTAGAAGAGTGAAAAAGCTATACCCTTAATTCATTTATTGTCCATTTTACCATCACTTATTCCTATTCCTATTTAGGACTGTAGTGAATCTAATTCTGAAAGGCAGGAGGCACACCAAACAGTTTGCCAGTCCATGACACAGCAAACTTTTATTTTTAGTGTAATCTTAACAAACCCTTTTAAAACATTTAAAGAAATGTACATGTCATAAAAATTGTGGCCCTACCTTTAGAAACCCAATTCTACAGGAAGACACGTGATTCTGGCAAACCAGTGTTGAGAGCTGTGGCAAAAAAGTACATCCATAATTATAGTTCTTTTATTTAGTTCCAGAATTACCATTTTAATGGTATACATTAAACATTTAACCATAAAGTAATTTAAAAGTATTTACCTAAAATGATTACGTAACTGCAGACCTGCATGGAGTGTTTCCTTCCTTCCCAGGTGGTACGGTGGCTTAGCAAAATGGTTTTGGGTTCTATTTCATGGTGGAGTTTGCATGTTCTTCCAATGTAAGTGTGGGGTTTCCTCTCCAGACCAAAGACAAGCAGTCAAAGATTTTTGACAACCATTTCAATGTACCTTTCATTTCAAAGAACATATCCATGGTATATTCAGAATTAAACATGCAAAGTTTGTACTTGACTTTTAAATGGTTCCAAAAGCATGTAAACTTCTGCACTTGGTTGTAAAAGCTACCTCAGAAAACCAAGATGTAGATTTTTAGTAATTATTCCTCTTTGTCTCCTAGACAGGTTTATTTTGAAAACCAACACAACATACCAAAATGGATAAGTTTCGTATGATGTTCCAGTTTCTTCAGTCCAACCAAGAGTCCTTCATGCATGGCATTTGTGGCATTATGGCTCTAGCTAGTGCTCAACTCTACTCAGCTTTTGAGTTCAACTGCCCCTGCATGCCAGAATACAACTATTCCTATGGTATGGGGATAATGTTCGCCCCAGCCATTTGGTTCTTTCTTCTCGGCTTTGTCCTAAACAATAACGTTTCAATACTATCTGAGGAATGGAAACGACCTCCAGGGCCAAGAGGCAAGGACCCGACGATCTTCCGCTACATGATTATTTCTGTAACACAGCGATCTTTGATCGCTCCTGTGGTTTGGATTTCCGTCACTCTGATGGATGGGAAAAGCTTTCTTTGTGCATACAGCATGGATTTGGACATTTCTCAGTTCGGAAATGTAACTGACCATGGTTTATCAGAAGAGGAGTTCATAAGGTTGCTCGCCAAAATTCCTTGCAAGGACGTATTTGATAGTCAACATGTCGTTTCTAGAGAAGCAGCCACTAGGTTCATACGATGCATGTCACAGGTAAGACCCTCTTGTTCACAGATTTAAAGGTTTTACATTCCCAAGAAGAATTACTTCCCTCCTAAAATTATTTTAATGTAAAACAATATAGTTTTTATTCATCGAAAAAACAGAATTAGTAGTGTCAGACCAAAAGAAAATGTAAATGCTTTATATTATTTGACTAAAATACTAACAATAATAGCAATGGCTTCAAATTAAACTACAGCTTGTTTAGTCGTTGAATTTCCAGTAAACTACAGTCATAAACATAAATTCATAAACATAAATTCATAAATATCCCTTTGTGAGTTTGTCAGTGTGTTAGATACTGTCTACTAAACCAGAAGGATTCGAAGTAGGTCTGTATTTTAATAATAGAGAAGCACTGGTTGACTTTTAAATGGCATAAATCTAAAAAAGGCACATTGGACAAGTAACACAACTGCCCCTGTAAAATACGGTGGTGGAGGCATCCTGGACTGTGCAGTTGTTGCAGATTGGAAAATGAAGGAACACAGGGCTTGGATTTAAACTGGAACATACGTTTATGCTCACTGAACCAAAACCCACATTTAACAAAAACATTTTGCAATTATTTTTATAACAAAAAAATATTCAGACATACCTGATCTTCCTTTAGTTGTATTAACATCTTACTCTTTACAGGCAGTTGGCTGGCTCCTCCTGCTGATTCTTACTTCAATGGCTTTCCTCGTCCGTGCCATGCGTCCCTGCATGAACCAAGCAGCCTTCCTCAAAACTAAATACTGGTCCCACTACATCGACATAGAGCGTAAAGTTTTTGATGAGATGTGCTCCGAACATGCCAAAAGTTTCGCAAAGGTCTGCATACATCAGTACTTTGAGAGCATCAGTGAAGATATGCGAGGCTCAGGTTATCGGGAGGACACGACAGACAGCAAAACAGACCCCAATGAGAACCAAGATAAAAAAGGTAAAGATGAGGAAGACAAAATGCTGGGCATACATGCCCAGGAGGAAATCAACAGAGTTCTCTGGGACTGGCACACATGTAAGCCTCCACTGAGTCTGAAAAGGAATGAAAATGATAGCAATAAAGTACACAATGTCGGCTATGACAATGCTTCGTTTAGCAGCGATCAAAAAGGCTCCGAGAACAAATTCAGCAATGGCAACTGCAGCACAAATCAAAATAACCATCTGAATAATCATGCAAACGGCAATGGACACATTAGCCAGCACATTTGGAATAAGCGCGATCATCTCACGGAAGTAAGAAAGAAACAGTGGGCTGCATATTACAGCAAAGTCTGATGTTTCAGGACTGGTAGCATCTTAAAAAGTTGGTCCTTTAGGGACAAACAGCTAAATGCATGCAAGTAACCTAAACCAAAAGACAAACTGATGAATGGACAGAGGTATTGGAAGGTTACTGGAATCTCTGCACACATGAGCAAGACTACAACATCCCCATGTGAAACCAAACCAAACAACTATCTGGCTTGCCTTTCATTACAATAACTAAACATGGAATTATTCATGGTTTAAATAAATACAAGCATTGTTATTGTTAGAACGTGTGTGTGTGAGATGGCAGCATTTTTGTACAACCTCTCTGTGAAAAGAGGCTAGCTATAACTAAGCAATGCATGCAATGCATCAAAGAGTCGTGGCAAAATGAAAGAGCAATGTTTTTACGGTCTGTGCCTTATTCTGGTTTTATCTAATGTTATGATTGTTCTGGAAGCAAAGCGCAAATTCATTTCACTCAAAACCTGTCTGACTCTCGCCACCTCTTGCAAATCACAACAGAGGCCATGGCAGTCACACTGCTTTACATAGTGATGAAGAAACAAACTCTCGATTTGCATACATCTGCTTTGCACGCCTTTAGAAAGGCACATGGAGTTTCTTCAAGAAGCATAAAGCATTAACATTTTAGGTATTTCTATTTACTGGAATAGATACTGTAAAGATAAAATAGCATTTGACTATCCTACATGGGGAAATTGCTGTTCCAGTAATTTCAGAGATATATGGATTTGGGCAGATATTACATAAATAATTAAATAAAATATATTATTTATACATATAAAATGTATACTTTTATGTCGAGCTCTGTGTTAAATGAAACACATAGCAAATCCCTTTTGTGTTGATTCTATGTAGCTTTGTCCCATTTGGTAGATGTGCTTGTTTTGCCAGTAGATACCTTAAGGACATCTTATTCAGATGGTTTTTATTATAAATAGGGCTGGTTAATTCCAGAGCTTTGAAAGAATTCTGTTACTATTAATTTAAACAGCTTCTGGTGGGCAGTAGACGATCTCCCCCAGACTGACCTTTCACCAATACATTACGTTCCGATTTGCATCGACCTTGATAATTGGGAAATTAGTTCTCGTGATGTATGATAGACACAGTAATGCCTCTCAATTTGTTTTTATAAGTAGTCTTTAAGTGCTGGTATTACATTATTTTTTGTGATTAAAATAGCCATGCTCTTTTTAAGATATTTTTCCCTTTTTCTGAACCTGTAACATGTAGGAGTGCAACTAATAATGAACTTGCTTTGTACTTGTTCACGTTCTAATATAAAACAAACTTGATTTGTAGGCTCTGCCTTGAAACTAGATAAAAATGGCTTCCTGTGTGCTCCTGTGTGCTACATGTGCTACTCCAATAGTCCTGATAGGGGGCGCAGTTTACACAGATGGCCCAGGAAGGACATTATTTAGATACTGTATGACATCAATTCTGAATGAATGGATGAATGTGTGTAAAATGTACATCCATCACAAAGGTGCTGCTGTTCAATAAGGTTGTTGTTGCTTGACAGCCTAATTCCTATGTACCCAATCAGAAATGAAAATGTATCTCAAAATAAAGTATTGTTGTACAACATAGCTTTTTTTGTTATTTATTTTTAATTTATATTATTTTAATGAGTCATTTTTTTAATTGTAGTTTTGTAGTATTTTGCAGCATGATTTGTGTAACCAAATTTGGTATGTAGATTAATCAATTACATGTAATAAATGACTTGCCTTAGCATCCGTGGGTCTGCAGCATCCCACTCATCATTGAAACTACACTCAAACCCACTTCAATGCAATCCCGAAAAACAAAACTCTGGGATCTGACCAGTTACCAAAACTGCATTTAATCTCTTCAGCCAGTAAAGCCAGAAGATATTTTGAATGCATTGGGAACTACTGCCATTTTGAATAAATAAATTACACAACAACGTTAGTTATGGAAGAAAATAATATTCATACAAAATATAACTCAACATAAACAAAATTATTGATTTAATCACGCACTGCCCCACACTGACATCTGGTGGGGCCAGGCACCCAATATAGAGACATTTGTGCCTGGTCTCAATTGGCCAACTCCAAGCCAATGGTTAGGTGCCCACATATTTTGGCCATACAGAGTCGCTTGAATAATAGAAAATCGTAAAATTTTTATTCCTTTAATGCTAGACAGGTGGATAACCAAAGCATTTGTACTCTGCAACCTTTGTTTACTTGTTCCTACTTCTAAGCGTATCACATTCCGCCCCACTTTATATCACATTAGATTTGTCTTCCAGACAAATAAATTGAATAATTGCCCCTGTGGAAATATATAATCTGTAAATCTAGGCAGAGATCAAGTTTCCTGAAAGAATGGTGCATAGAGTCCATCAGCAGCTGCCAGGCCTAAGGCTGAACCTCTCCCTGGCACTGTGCTTTTGTTTAAACCCTCACTCCATCTGCAGAGACCTTTTTATATTCAGGTTAAATGCAAATCAATTTAGGTTGAACAGTCAAAGTGTCGATCATTCAGTAAGAACTGCAGTAATAGCACATGAGCCTGTAATGTACATGTATGTATGTACACGAAAGGGTGATTTGGATAGCTTTGTTTGAACTTTCCATTTGTATCTTCTTGTGGTGTTATTTTTGATGCAGTACATATGGCTCCTGCATCCAACACGAAAGAGGTCATCGTTTGACTGCAATCACCCCCAAAAAAGACAAGGAGAAAGAGATGTACACTCTGAGAGAGAGGGAGAAATGAGGAGGAGGAGGAGGAGGAGGGGAACAGCATGAAGGACTAAGGAAAAGAGAGAGGGAGGGAGGGAGAGAGGGAGGGAGGGAGTGAGTTGCGAGGCAAACCGGGATCACATGAGCACAGATCTGTTTACAAACTGAAGCTGGAAGACAGAAGCAGAGAGGAACACAGGAGCTTCAACAGCCTTGCTTATCATACAGATAAACACATGCTCCACCTCAAAGCCAGTCTACAGAGAACAACGAGATCTGGATGGTACCCTGAGCAGTCATCTGCATGTGCTCTTTTTTGGGTTTTTTTGCTCTTCGAGGAAAGGACTGAAGGACCAGATGGTTTGAAGCGACCAGAAAAACACTCCCCCACACAACCTGCACGTACAGTTCTTCTTCACACTTGCAGACACTACATATAGTTCTCGTTCAGCTTCATTGTGTTAGTCGTTTGTTTTCTTTTTTTGGGGGGGGGATAAGGCTCTGGATAAGGATAGCCCTGGAGGTTCGGCCATTTTCAGGAAGAGGAGGATTTAGAAAGAAGAATGACATCAGACGGAATAAAAACTGTTGTGAGATCATTACCATTGAGGACAAAGACTTCAGCATGAGATGTTGACAAAGTGCTGTCACCGTCAGTCTGAAGGGTGACTCTCAGAAGCCTCCTTGTGGGTCACAGGATAGAATTATAAACACTTCATCAGCTCATGTGTGTCATGTTCATGCTGGTTTTTAGGGGTTTATTACCTATTACATTGAGTCGTTCTTCAAGTCCAGCAAACCATCATCAAGGACACGACTTGAGCCCTTTGTCTTTGTCTTTGTGGTCGTGCTCGTGGATTCTTTTGTCGTCTTTCGTCTGATGATAAAACATCAACGAGGCGTTAAAAGCACAATGCGCACATAAATCAAGTTCTTACCAAGAGCCTTTGCGACGGGGGACTCGGGACACCTTCCAGATTTACGTGAAAACTAGAGTGAAAGTATCAGCTTTGCATTGCATATCGAGTTCCGTGTTGGATTACATGCAACCATTTCAATGGTGTAACGGTAAGCAGCTACTTAAAATAGTTTAATACTTTAAATTGTTTTATCTTATTGAACTACAACAAAATGGTGGTATATACTGGTACATGGTATA